>VXAB01008223.1:855052-961501 GCA_013399175.1 Odontophorus gujanensis | reverse complement strand
TTCAAGCCTCATGTGTGCCCTACTCTTGGGCCCACATGGCTTTGCTTTTTCTTTTTCTGTGCTTTGACGCAGCTTCATTGCTCTTTTTCTGTTTCCTGCACTGCAGCTCGTCTTGTTTTCTTATTTTTTCCTTGTTTTTTTTCCTGTCTTACACAGTTGTCACTGTTCTTTCCTGCTCGTTGGATGGCCTTTTTGCTTTCTCTTCGATGTGTTTCTGGTTGATGTCAAATTCTGTCCTCCCCTGTTGCCTTTTTCTCTTGCTTTCTTTGGATCCTTATTTTCAGGATTAATTCATCTTTATTATTTTGTTGAAACCTTTATTGGATGTGTAAATTTTTATTTTATATTTTAATTCTTTTCCCACTAAATTATTTTTTAATACTTTCTCAAATATTTAGACTTCAGTACTTAACTGTCTTATATAATGAGATCTTTTAACACTCTCCAATATTGTGCCCATAGTTCCTGTACAATAACTCATTTTTGGAACTTTTAGCCATAACCTAATATGCTATTATTCCTATCCCCTGTTGGTACTTTGTAACCTTTACATAGATTTGTGATATATATCTCTATTCTAAAGTGGTTGTTCTTTACTCGTAAATCATCTCCCAGAGGAGAAACACTCTACCCTATCCTATGAGAGTTTATCACTTATCCCTAAACCAAGTTGTTGACCGTTCAGTAATACGCATAAGTTTTGCTCTTTCTACTCTTAATTCTTTCCCAAAATGCTGACTTCTACCCCTTACCCTTCACCGAAGTGTTTTACCTTTAACTCTAACCCTACTGGTTAACCCCAAATCTTAACTCAATTTGTTAACTCTTAACCCTGAATCCTAATCCAAATGGCCAAACCTTAATTCTTAACACAAAAACATTACTCTTAATGCTAACCCAGAAATGGTAATCATTAACCCTAAACCTAAATGAGTAACATTTATCATAAATGAGCCTAAACCAAGAGGGTAACCTTTAACTTTTACCCAAATTGTTAGCCATTCACCCTTACTCAAATGGTTAGCCCTTAACTGTTATCCCAAAACAGTGACCTTGAAGCATAACCCAAAAGGGTAACTCACACAGAAGGGTAATCCTTGAACTTAACGCTAACCCAAATGGTTAACCCTGGACTCTTTCCCTAACCTAAATTGGTACCCCTTTACCCTTATCACAGTGTATAAAGCTTAACCATTAAGACAAAACCAAGAAGGGAAATTTTGTCTTAAAACAAAAGAGTAATCCTTAATGCTAACACAAATGGGTCATCCTAAACCCTAACCCAAGAGGAGAATCTTTAACCTTAACCTAANGATCTGGAGAATTAACTCTGTAACTCCCAATACACCACATGATGTCATGATGTGGAATGTCAACAATACAACAAAAATCATAAAACCATAACAAATGGTAACTCTTAACCCTCACACAAAATGGCAACCCTCAACCCTTAACCTCAACCTAAAAGCATTATCTTTAATCCTTAAACCTTAACCCTGATGGGTAAACCTTGGCTCTCAGCCAAAATAACCCTCAATTCTAAATCCTAAATGAAAATGGTAACCCTGGACCCTACCCCAAAAGGGAAGCCTGGAAATGTAATCTAAATGTGTAAATGTTAACATTCAACCTTCACACAAATGGGAAACAATTAACCCTTACCCAAATTATTATAACCCTTAGCCCTAATGCAAATGGGTAACTCTTAACCCTAATTCAAATGGGAAACCATTAACCCTAATGCAAAGGCAAATCCCCTAACTCCAACCCAGAAGTGTAACCATTAGCCCTTTGACCTATTACGAATAGGTAACCCTGAACCATAATTCAAATGGGTATCCCAGATCCTTAATGCTACCAAAAAAGTGTAAAGCTTAACCCTAACCCAAGAGTAATCCTTAAACCTAAACCAGAATGTTAACCCTTAAGCCTCAATCCAAATGAGTAACCCTAAACCCTCAGCTCTAACCCAGAACTGCAACCCTTGTCTCAAACACAAAGGGCAACTTTGGACCTTTAACTCTAACACGAATGGATAACCATTAACCCTAACCTAAAATTTTAACCCTTTTCCCTTAAGCCTAACCCAAAAAGCTAACCTTTAACCCTTACCCTTAACTGAAATAGATAAACCTTATTCCTAACCACTGTGGGTAACCCTTAGTCGTCAACCCAAAAGGTTAAGCCTTAACTCTTAATCCAAATGGGTAATCCTTAAACCTTAACCCTAACTCAAGTGGTAAATGCTTAATCCTAACCAAAATAGATAACCCATAACCCTAACCAAGAAGTAAAACCCTTAAACCAAACTCAAATGGGTAACGTTTAACTTCTACTTCTAACCCAAAAGAGTACCCATTAATGCTAACCTAAATGGGTAATCCTTAACCCTTAACCCAAATTATTAGGCCTTACACTTTAACCCTAACCCAAAAGGATAAACCCTAACCATTAAGCCTAAAACAAAAAAGTAACCCTTAACAAGAATCTCACAACGTATCCCGTAACCCTTACCCCTAACCCAAAATTGTAACTCTCAACATTTAACCCAAATGGTTAACTGTAATCTAACCCTAGTGGGTAATCAACAACCCTTAACCCTAGTTCAAATGGATAACCTTAACCCTAACACAATAATGTTACTTTTAATGCTAACCCAAAAATGGTTAATTCTTAACATGTAAACCTAATCCAAAATAGTGTCCATTATCAATAACCCAACAAGGTAACCCTTAACCCTAACCCAAATTGTTAGGCGTTAACCCTCAACATTAACCCAAAAGGATATACCATAAACTTAACCCCAAATGGTGACCTTCCACCATTAACCCTAACCCCAAATGGCAACCCTTAACCAAAACCCAGAAGTGTTAACCCTTTAACACTAACCCGAAAGGGTAATCAATAGCCCAGTGTGTAACAAATAACCCAAATGTGTAATCCTTAACCCATAAACCTGAACATAAATGTTAACATTTAAACCCTAACAAAAATGGGTAAACCTTAACCATAACTCAAAATGGTAACCCTTAACTCTATATCCTAACAAAGTAAGGTAAAATTTAACTCTCACACAAAATGGTAATCCTCATCTCTAATCCAGAAAGGATAAACAATAACCCTTATCCTTAATCCAAAAGGTTAACCTTTAACCCTCAACCCAATTGAGTAATCTCTAACCCTAACCCAAAATGGTAACAACACACAAAAAATATTCCTTGGTCCTGACTCAAATGGTTAGACCTAACCCTTTAACCTTAACACAAAAGGAAAACCCTTAACGCTAATCAAAAGTGTACCCATTAATAACACTGATTTGTAACATTTGACCTTAATCCATAAGTGAAACTGTAAACCCTAATCCTAATGGGTAACCTTTAGCTCTTCAACTTAACCCAAAAGGGAAACCATTAACACTAACTCAAAAATTTAACTTATTAACTTAACCTATCTCTAAAGAGGAATCCTTAGCATTTCATCTTAAATTAAAAGGGTAACCCTTAACCCTTACTAAAAAGAAATACCCTCAAGCCCAACCCAAAAAGGTACCCTGTAACCCTTAACCCTAAACCAAAATGGTAACCTTTAATTCTAACCCAGAGGGATGACCCATAACCCTAACTCCAATGCTTAACCTTCAGTCCTTAAAAATAACACAAAACAGTAATCTTTGACCCTAACACAAAAGTGCAACTCTTAACATAAAGACAAAAAGATGTCCCTTAACCCTCACCCAAAATGGTAACCCTTAACACATACCCCTAACCCAAAAGGGTAAGCCTTAACCGTGAACCAAAAAGATAACTCTTAAGCTTTAACACTAATCCAAAAGGGATACTCTTAAGCAAATGGTTATTCATTAACCCCAACTCAAAACACTTAACCCTCAAGCTGAATGGGCAATCCTTAACCCTAACAGAAAATGTTAACCCTTCACCCTAACCCAAAATGGTAACCATCAGCTCTTAACACTAGATGGAAACCATTAATACTAACTTGAAAGGGTAACTCATAACCTTAATCCAAATGGTTGATTCTAAAATCTTAATCCTAAATCAAATAGGTAACCCATAACCCTAACCCAAATGGATAGCCTTTAACCCTTTTCTCTAACCCAACAGGGAAACCCTTAACCCTTGATCCTAACACAAAAGGACAGTCTTTAACCATAGCCCAAAATGGGAGTCCTTAACTATAATCCAAAATGGGTTAATGCTTATCTTTATGACAAAAGGGAAGTTCTTCACCCTAACTTAATATGGTAACTCTTTACCCTAAATGCTAATTCAAAACAGTAACCTTTAACCTAATCCAAAAGGGTAATCCTTCAACCTTAACGGTAACATGAATTGGTAACACTTTACCTTTAGACGTAATCCAAAACAGTAACCTGAAACTCTGACACCAAAGGGTAAGTGTCTGCAGTGAACAAACACTGAATGGTCACATGAACCATAATCCAGAGCGGGATGAGGCTGAACTTGTCTGCTGCCGGGGCTGTCCTCAGGCACTGGACATGGTGAGCAGCTGCAGGCAGCACAGCTCACAGATGAGCTGCCTGGAACAAGCTGCCAGCTGTCCTTGGGGATGGCCCGTCATCGTCATGGAGATGCATTGTGACAGCACGAAAGTTCCAGGAGCCCAGGTGATGTCATCTGTGCAACATCCTCTGGCTGGCCTGGAGCCGCAGCCTCCAAGCTTTTTTGACCTGGAACCCTAACCAGCAACAAGTCTGATGTCCTGCACTTGGTCCCTGTGGGCAGCATCTCTTTGGCTGTAGGATGATATTATCAGCTGTATGGGTTCTGTCACAGCAGTCAGAAAACATTATTTATAGAATTCTGCCAAAGAACAGAGTTTCTGTTTTTAGTGGGACTTCATAATATCCTCCTTTACCCAGGATTGTTTAAAACCTCTTTGTATAACACTGGTGACAGATTAAATTGGTGTTGCTGGCTGGATCTTTGGGATGGAAAGAAGCTAACAGACATGGGACAATTTAAGAAAAGAGCTTACTGAACAGAGATGGCAAAAGCCCTAGTGGCACATGAAGTGAGTTAGGGCAATAACCCCTGATCCTAAAGCTGTATGTAATGAGTGTTATAAACTGCAGGGTATTTATGAAGTGAAGAACAATAGGGAAGGAACAGGATGACTTCTCTGCAGAGTAGAAAATTCACAATGAATAAAAGGAAATGTTTGGAGACAATTGGGGTTGAAAGGTTCATTATCAGCAGAAGATTTATGGTTAAGAAGAAGCCTATTAAAGGCTGACAGTACTTCCAGAAGGAGCCTATCTTGAATGGGCCACACAGATACCCCTTCTCAGTGCAACCAGGTGTGAGGTAGCCTGAGGGGCTCATGGGTCAGAGCAGAGCCTGTTTCTGCAGATATGATCATGAGGAGGAAAGTTAATTTACTAATTATAATAGAAGAAATACAAGTTAATTGGGATTGAAGCTAACAAACCAAATAAATGAGAGTGTCCAAAACCAAAGGCCTTACTTTAAAGATGAAGGGAAGATGCCTAGGCAGCTCATGCTGCTAAAATGAGCAGTAAAAGAAAGAGCAGTCTCATGACTTGCTGTGAAGGATAACTGTTTGTTCGCATGTCTCAAAGCTTGTGTCCTGAGGCATTTTTTGTGATAAGACTGGTTTATCTAGGAGGCCAGTGATGGGAGTTACATGGCCGGCAACCCTTTGCATACTGTGTTTATATTTGAAAGCACTTCTTTGGAGGTGTTTTGCTCAGGAGTATTTACTGGCAGAAGATCTGGTCTGTAACCAGATAACTGGTAGGGGAGACTGAGAAATGATACTATTGTATCCTGTGAAGGCAAGATATGATTTGTCATTTCCCTGCTCCCTCTCGTTAGCTGGCAAGGCCTAGAATATGGGAACAAAGGAGTTCCTGTGGAGATCCAAAAGCCAGGGGCTGCCTCGCCAAAAGGAGCTGACTCGACTACCTTGGACTTATAAATAAGTTATACCTTAGTTAAGAATCTAGAGAGAGAAAAAGAAAGAGAAAAAAAGTGGAGGAAAAAGGAAGTTATCATCATCAACCAAACAACAGAACTTCCAACGACTCATTGCTACTGGAGGTCAGAGCCTGAACTACGAACCTCGCTGGACCCATAGTGATGACTATATCTCTCATGCTCTCTACCAAGACTCCTTGCTTTTTTTTTTTTTAATCTGTTTTCTATCGCCCATATTCCCTTCCCCATATTCCTAAGCAACTAGGATTTATAATAAACTGGTCAGGCTAACATTTGACCCATAGTGTCTTAATCTCGCCATCAGGTATACATATATTAAAAAGAACCTCTTCTCCCTCCTATAAATTGGAGTAAGACATTTGCAAGCAGTTTTATCTTTCCCTCTGCATGGAAAATGGAAATGAAAAGTCTTCCAGGGTATGTAGTTCTTTTCTGAGAATGAGGTACCAGGAAAATCAGCATTCCATGGAACTGGAGCATTAACTGTTTAACTCCCAGTGCTCTGCATGATGTTGTGATGTGGAATACTGATAACAAAAAATGATAAAGCCACAAAATTCCACCCCTTATTCCACATCATTACATCATGCTTTATATATATATACACATACAAACAAACAATAATTAACATGCATTGCTGTCTCACTCCAACTGATTGGACTCAGTGATCTCTAGAGGTCCCTCTCAACCCCTACAATTCTTTGATTCTGTGTGATAGCATATATCTCATAAACTGGATAGCTATGCGTGGGATGGAACATATGCTTACATAACTATTTTCATTAATTATTATGGAAGGTTCCCTGGTTTGGTCCAGCCCTCTAATTATTATCTGCTTTTGTTAGATGAAGTTGGCAGCAATGAAGGAACTCTGAGGACTATCAGAAGGGACTTAAGGGCATCGGGGCAGTTAGTTCAAGGAGCAGGGAGCTCAGGTGGTGTTTTCCTTGACCCCTTCAGTAGCAGGGAAAACTGTTGAGAGGAACAGGAAAACCCACCTGATCAAAACTGATGCCATTAAAGGAATTCTGGATTTTTTTGATCATGGGGCAATCTATTCAGCATCAGGCCTGCTGACGATGGAAGTCTGCCTGTCTTGAAGAAGGAAAAGAATTCTGAGGAGTTGATAGTGCTCATTGAGAGGGCTTCAAATTAGATTTGAAGGGAAAAGAGGAAAAAAACAGGCTCACTAGAAATAGGCTTAGAGGCAGCATGGGGGGATTGTGGATGAGACCAATAGCCCAGCTGAAGTGCACCTACACTGATAGTGGTAAACTATCAGATGGCATGCCACTGCCAGAGGAGTTTCTTGCTAGTGAGATCCTTTGGTCTACTTCACAACGTGCTGAGTATGATGAAGTATATCTGAAGTGCTTCTACACCAGTGCACTCAGTACAAGAAACAAGAAATAAGAGTCAAAAACATAATGTGACTGGTGAGCAATTGGCTGATTGGGTAAGCCCAAAGGGTTATAGTAAATGGAGTTACATCAGGTTGGCAGCTGGTCACTGGCAAGGTTCTCCAGGTTTAGTTTAGGTCCAGTTCTCTATAATGGTTTCATAAATGACTTGGGTGTAGAACTAGAAGGTGTTGTTGACAAGTCTGCAGACATTAATTAAGTGGAAGTAGCTGCTGACTTTGCTGAAGGTTGTGAGGCCTTGCAAAGAGATCTTGACAAATTAGAGAGCTAGGCAGTCACTAACCACATGAAATTTAGCAATGGCAAGTGCCAGATTCTGCACCTGAGAAGGGCCAACTGTGGGTATATAGATAGACTGAGAGATATGACACTGGAGAGCAGCTCTGTTGAAAGGAACTTGGCAGTCTTGGTCGACAGCAAGTTGAACATGAGTCAGTAGTGGGCCCAGGCAGCCAGGAAGGCCAACTGTATCCTGGGGCACATCAAGCACAGCATTTCCAGCTGGTCAAGAGAAGAAATTGTACTGCTCTGCATTGTACTGCTGCAGCCTCACCTTGAGTACTGTGTGCATCTCTAAAACAATTGCAGATTGTCCAAAGGAGAGCTACAGAGATGGTAAAAGGTCTAGAGGGGAAGATGTGAGGAGGAACTAAAGTCCCTTGGTTTGTTCAACCTAGATAAGAGGAGACCGAAGGGAGATCTCATCATGGCCTATGGTTTCCTCGTGAGGAGATGCAGAGGGGCAAGCACTGATCTCTCTGGTGATGGTGACTGAATGCAAGGGAACACCATGGAGCTGTGTCAGAGGAGGGTCATGTTGGTATTAGGAAAAGGTTCTTCACTGAGAGGATGGTCACACACTGGCACAGGCTCCCCGGAAGAGTGGTCATGACACCAAGCTTGCCAGAGTTCAAGAAATATCTTTACAGTGCACTGTTATATGCTCTGATTTTCGTGTGGTCCTGTTTGGAGCCGGGAACTGGACTCAGTGATCGTTATAGGTCCCTTCCAACCTGAGATATTCTATGATTTTGTGATTTTGTTATCAATTTTGTATGCAAAAATTGGCTTCAGCTCATAAGGAAGTGGGTACATTAATTGAAACATAAAAATTCACCCTTACAGACTCATATTAGATTTTAAATCCACTAACAATATATTCAGCCGAACTGATTTAAAGTTATACATTCACATCCTTTCATTTTCCTTAGGTTTTAATTGTCCATATGAACAGTGGCTTCAAGATGTGAGTGATTACTTAAATAGACTAAGCACTTAAAGAACTATAAAATAGGGAAAGTGTAATGACATGGTCTCAAACAGCAGTTATTAGTATTCAAGAAGACAGATTTTTCAAGGGGAGATCAAGCCTTACAACCATGAATAAGTAGTCATTCTCAGCATAACTAGCATGGTAACTGTTGGAACCAGTCTTGAAAATGACAGACTTAGAACACTCTAGCTATAATTGTGAAACTGTTACCTGTCTCTCAGTTTTCTATAGCTATATCTAGATTAATTCCCTATAATGTTTATTTTGTATTACAAAAGCATTAACTGTCTTGACAGTAATTAGGCACAAATTTACATACTTCCATTTATTTTTAACTATTCAAGACAGAAACCAATTTCTTTCAATATCCTTGAGTAATAACTCTTAAAGAAGACCTAAATGATCCCTAGAAATATTTTATACTATCTCTACAGTAATTGTATGCAACTGTATCATTACCATTGCATTTTATTTCCTGTAACTGTTTGACAAATCATGAACAGAATGCATATGACATAAAATTTTATAACCTGGAGTGTAAACAGGATTTCATAATAAAGTACATTTAAAGCATATTAACTAAATGTCAATTAAGCACATATATTTCAAACAAAGATATCTAAAAGATCACAATTTTTTCCAACATTGTGGACATTTAAGATTGTGATTCAAATGTAGGAAAATCTCAGGATGAAGGAAACTTTGCCTGGACTGAGGCAGGAAAGAAATAGTCTTTTAATGGTCACCATGACTTCCTGCTTCCTGACCTTACTAAAAGACTGAAAGCATAGGAAAGATACTGCTTGAACAAGGCAGTAAAGCTGAAATTTTTACAAGCCTTTCATCTGAGACAGAGCCCTGTCTAGTAACCCAGGGTAGCACCACAACTATATTGTTGACTGTAGTATATATAACTATTGATTACATATATATAATCAGTATATTGTTAACAGTCCTGCAAGGGAACCTTCTTTTTTTCCAAAATACAGACCCAGTCCCAGAGCCTGTTTGCAGAGAGGGGAGTTGATGGAAATCATCTATGATCCCTGCAGCAAAATTGGCAAGCATCCAGATGGAAAGCGAGAGTAATTCTCCTGTGAAAGAACTTTCCCCAACTTTCTACCCCAGCCAACTTCCAGCTAATTTCACCTTCCAGTTTAGTCAGAACAATGTCAGTAGGAGGAAAGGGTAGATGCTGTTCAGTAAAATAAATTTTTGTTTATTATTACTTACAAATCCACAAATACTAGACATGCTAACTAGTAATGCTTTGCAATAATATAGCTTATTTGTTTAAAGGTTCTGAAAGTGATTTATTTGTATTGATCAGATCGTGTAAATCAATCCTCCAGCTAGGTAAGCATTACGTCTGTCAAATAATGTAGGAACTATAGTACTTTCAGTCATAGTGCAGTCAGTTACCTGTGGAATAACATCTGACAGCTTGAAGAAATATTTCTCATAGCTGATAGTTTTAACACCAGTAAAGTTGTAAATCGTGAGTGTAAACTGAAATCCCAGTGTTGTAACCATTTTTTTGCCACTAAAATTAATGTGGGAAGAATTAATAAACACAGGATTCTGACAGTTACAAAGGAGGTACAGTGATGTTAAAGGAAGTATTTGGTACAAAAAAAAGCCTTTGTAGCTTAAATATTCTGTATATCCAGAGGCATTCCAAGACATTAGAAAAGAAAAATATTTTAAGTTCTTTTTCATTGAGTAATTATATATATGCATGCACGTGTGTGTACATTTTAGTTCCTCTAAAATTATTTTCTCTCCTTAATTTTCTGATCAGTCCACTATCCTAAATATCTTTGTCAGAAATCTTCAGTGAACTTTGAAATATTTGCAGAAGCATCAGGAGAAAACCTCAATTACCAATCATTTTACATCATACAGTAGTGGTCAGAACAGCAAACCTTTCAAGCTAAACATCTGTGATAGGAAAATAGTTCTCAGACAGAAAATGAAAAATTGTTTATCATCTAGAATGTAACTTTGAATTTATCACTTTCATTACTGATTTCTGTGATAAGATGAAGAGGATATATATTTTTTCAACTGAGACTGTAGTGCTTACCACTTCATTGGACTTATTAGAAGATAAGATCTCAGTTTTCAGATAGCTCCAATCAGTGGCAGAGATGACTGGTATAACTGAGTTTTTGCTTCATGAGAAAAAGGACTAAATCTGCTCCTATGGGAATATGTGGAACCCATCTACTTTACACAGCTAATCTGTTTAACAACAGTATAACCCAGTTAGTTACAGGCAGGCCTACAATATACTCCAGTAGTGTTAAAGGTCAATAATTTCAAAGCTAGTATCCAATCATCAGTTGTAAAATTTTAGCAATAAGTGGTTGTATTATCTTATAAAGTGAGATGATTTAGCTATACATTTGTTCTCTCAAGTCCTTTTACTGTCACCAGAAAGATCAGCGCTGCCCCTCTACTCCCGTCATGAGATGCTGTAGGCAGAGTGGCTTCAGCTGCTCTTCATACGTATTGCCCTCTAGACTCTTCACCATCTTCACAGCCCTACTTAAAACAATCTAACAGACTTATGTCCTTCTTATATTGTGGTGCCTCAAGGTGAGGCTGCACAGAGCAGAGCAGGACAAACCCTCCCCTCTCCCAGCTGGCAGTGCTGGGCCTGATGAGCTCCAATGTATGGTTGGCCTTCTCAGCTGCCAGGGTGCACTGCTGATCAGTGTTCAACTTGTCCTAAACCAGAACACCCAGATCCCTTTCTGTTGGGCCATTATAGCCTCTAATCCCTCAGTCTGTATGTTTAGCCAGGGTTGCCCAATCCCAGGTGCAGAATCTGGCAATTGCTCTTGCTAAATTTCATGGAATTGGTGGATTACATAGTCCTCTGATTTATCAAGATCACTCTGCAAGACTTCTCTACCCTTGAATTTAGTGCCATCTGCAAACTTGCTTAGTATACATTTGAGTCCTGCATCTAAGACATATATGAAAACATTAGAGAACTGGATCTAAAATGGACATTAGAGAACTGGACCTAAAAGGGAGCCCTGCAGAACCCCACTAATGACTGGTCACCAGCCTGATGAAACCCTATTAACTATAAACCTTGAAATCTGACCTGCCAGCCAATAGTTCAGTAGAAGTCAACAGAAGTTTTTATAAGCTTCTGGGACAGTGTAAGAGCTGTCTGGCTCAAGGGGACTAAGGCATAAAATGTATTCCAGTAACTAGCTTCAGCCCAGAAAAATCATTAGAAAAAAAAACATTTAAAAAAACTCCATAATATTGAAAAGGCACAATAGTATATCCTTTAATAAATGTATAAGGCCAAAGAGTAAGTAATAACAGAAAAGCAATGCTAAAATAATCTTCTTCTAGCACACATGTAGAAAATTGGAAATACAAAGAATTATGTCTAGCATTATCAGCTGTTCATTCTGTTTGCCCAGACAGACTTTAAAAATCTTGGGAAAATCAGGTTCACAAATCCGTGACCTTAGGAAGTTCAACTGAAGTCAGAAAAAAAATCTCAAAGCAAAATGCTTCTACTTACAACAGGAGTTTTATTCTGAGCTTACAAACCCTTTTCCCTTATCATGTCCTCAGAAAGGGATGTCTCATGCTGGAGCAACTGGCTTGGCTTTTCAGTTTAAGTAGTCTCTTTCAGGAGAGCTTATAATGTTCTCTTTCTTACTTGCCTGTTTTTCTTTAAATTATAGCACCCTTCTGATTCACCATTAGGCTTATAAAATACTGAAGGAAAAAGGAGGATATGCTTCATAAATCACAAAAGCAGGGATGTATGCAAACAACAATTACAACAAAATTGAGGTATCATGTTCTCAGTTTCTTTTCTACTTATTTTACCTTGTGGTGACTGAAAGAAATTTAATTTATTTTTATTTTTTAATACTATTATTCCAGTGGCTTTCCGCTAGAAACAGGTTATTATGAAACAGCAGCTGTCTTTGTCCATTTTAAAGATATTCTCACAGAAACTGAATATTCAGTCACCTTAGTGTGTCAGTGATGCTTATTCACATTACAGACATATGTCAAGACTATATTCATAGAATAATTTATGTTGAAAAAGATCTTCAAGATCATCAAGTCTAGCCATCAACCTAACACTACCAAGTCCATCACTAAACCATGTCCCTAAGCAGCACATCTGCATATCTTAAATACCTCAAGGGATGAGGATGCCACTGCCACTGCTTCACTGTGCAGCCTGTTCCAGTGCCTCGTTACCCTTGCCATTAAGAACTTCATCCTAATATCTAATCTAAACCTCCCCTGGTGTAATTTGAGACCATTTCCTGGCACTCCCTTTGTCACCTGAGAAGAAATGGACACCCTTCTCTCTGCAGCCTCCTTTCAGATAGAGAGCAATGAACTCTCCACTCAGCCTCCTTTTCTCAGACTAAATAATGCCAGTTTCCTCAACTTCTCCTCATATGTCTTCTTCATCTTGTTGCTCTTCTCTGAATATATTTCAGCATTTCTCTATTTCTAGGTCTGCAGATTTTTAAGGATTTATTATTTTTTCTCTGCTTGCTTGCTTGTTTGTTTTATTTACTGTACTATTTGTTAGCTCAGTTTCAAGTTCCTATGAACACAGTTCAAAATTTTTTTCCTCTGCAAAGCAATTTAGAAAGTTAAACTCCACGACAAAAATCCTGTGATTCACAGAAAATAAATGGTCATGGGGTTTGCTTCAATTTCAGTAATCAAAAGAGGTCAAGAAAGTTCCTTTTAACTCTGCCAAAAAAAGAGTCTTGCTGGTTACTGTGTTGCAGCAGTGAGCTAATCCAGTGCTTGCTAAAGCTTTAGTATCAGCCCTCGAACAAAATCATGTAGTTATTTCTTCCTTGATCTTTACCTATGTGATCATTAATGTACAAGCCTACATACTATAACTGCAATGTGACATAGCATGCTATGTAATGTAAATTATGGCGCGAGATATTTGAAAGCACAGAAATTATGACTTAGTTTTAATGGATGGTAAAAAGAAAATAGAATTGTTTTTTATTAGCTTAGCCTATCACTTCAGTATTCTGTAGTAAGAATTTCATTATTACTGTACATAGAAGCACTGTTGCTGCTACTGATGGGTTCTCTCAATGTGTGAACAGTTCTTTCAGACATATATCTTCACACAAAATCACCAATCCTAAATAGAATTCAGGCATTTGTGACTGTCTTAACTTCAGTTTTGGCACTCCTTAAAATTAATCTGAAGAAAATTTCGAATTTTCATAGAACTTTCTGTGTTAGATGTTCTAAGTTTGCTAAAACTCTGTGTCATATGTAATTTAAATAAAAGATAAAATTCAAAGGACATACCTCAAATAATAAAACATTCCGAGGTATGTCAGTATTTGCTTTTCAACTATATGTAATTCCTAAAATATTAACACCGTAAAAAGCAATCTTTTCTCATCTACAATTTTGTTTTATACATTTATTAAGGTTCAAACTAAGTTAATTATCTATGCATTCCTTCCTCTGATTATTTTTAGTTGTATTAGAAAGAAAAAAAAATTAGAAAAACTATGTTGTATATCAAAAATATATTCATTCACAGAAATAGCCAATAAACCACACTTACATGTTTCCAGCGCCGTTTCTGAAAAAGAGACCTTTTTGCAAACAGAGGTCATAAGCTTAGTGGACAGTTGACTGCTTAGCTTGCTCATTCTGTGTTGTATTGTCTTTCTCATATTAAGTCAAATAATTTGATGCTGAATAAGAGGATAACTGGCTTTGTAAATCTAAGACACTTAATAGAAAATATGTAATTTAACAGATTGTGAAATTATAAGGTTTCCAGCAGTCAAAGCAGCTAAGATTTTAGGAAAGACAAGCCTGTGTGAGTACAAAAGAGGTAATAGATTAGTGTAGAAAAACATAAAATGTAAAAACATAATGTAAAAGCAGTTTGGTTATTTGTAAGTTTTTCCCCTCAGGAAAGGATTTGAAAGATTCAGACTACTCTGAGTGAATGAATAAGATGAAGTAGGTAAAGCACTGATGCGTTATAAGCTTGTTTAAGCTTTTCAAGAATTAGATTTTAACACTGAGGCACAGAATCAATATTTAACTGTTCACATGGAAATTAAAAGTTTCAGTGTAGACCTCTACTTTTTAAAACTGTGTGTTTCTGTAAAGAACTTGTATGACTTCTTTATGCAGTGTTTACAAAACATCAAAACAGTTTCCATATTCCTTGCTATACTTAAACAAAACAACAATAACTAAGAACTGATTTTTTGTTTTAGATGTTGTAATTTTATGAAATAGAGATGTCAAAAACAGGATCTGAAAGTAAAAGTCTCCATTGGGTTCCATTACACAAACAAGAATGTTATATGTTGTTAATTAAAAACCCTTGTCATTTTTCCCTTCAAATACTTCTTCAGAAATCACTAGTTCTTCATGGGGGTTTTCAGGTTACATCTCTGAAATTCAAATATCTATTAATATAAAGGTGTGTGAACAACTTTTCAAAGATGTTCCAGTAACCATAGCAATTTAGTCGCATACTTACATAGGGTATCTTTCATTGCAGGAGTATAAATGAGGTAGAATCAATGGATCTATAGCAGAGGTATATGTTATGTTTGTTGCAGATTCATTTTTCCTATTCACTGATCTGGAAGAAAAAAAAAAGAAAAAAAAAAAGATTTAATTTAAAAAAATTATTTGCATTAACAAACAAACAGCATAAATCTTTAGCAAGGCTAGCCAGGAGTGGGAAAATCAATTTATCCAAATATGTTGGCATATTTGTGAGATAAAAACGTGAAACCCATTATAAGCAGAGAGATTTCCTGAGAACAATTGGGCTACTGCTCACTATCTCTAAACAGAAGCAACCATAAGGTACTATGATGTAAGTACTGTGTGATATGCATCAAGTGACTTGGAAGAACAATTTCAAATTAAGTCCTAAGCAGTGATAACCTTCTGAACAAATTAAATGGGAGATAGTTCATGCAGTAGCTTTTGGGCCAGTGTCAGCACAAGAAAATGTTAAGAATGTGGTCTACACTGCTGCTGGGAAGGATGGCTGCACCTGGAGCCTCTGACGGAAAGCACTCTAGGTTGTCCCCTAGGGTTTTGGAGCTGAGTCTTAGGCCTGTTGTACTCCCAACAAAAAAGAGAATAATACCCAGGAATCTTGGAACCAATCATGGACTGGCCAGAAGGCAAACATCTCAGAAGATCACCAGAAGAGGAGGTTACATATGCTGAAGCCCCCTGTGTAATAACTACTAGAAAACAAGAAGCAATATGTCCTGTTCACTAGTTCCTGTCTGACCCGAGGTCTTCCTCCTCTTCTTCTTGAACAGTGCATAACAGGGCTTGGTAGGTACAGTTATACCACACTACTCTGCAGTGCTATGTGTCTCTGAAATTGCCAGTGTGACAGCATACTTTTTTCAAATACTTCACCCATTTTTCAGGATTCTGCACTTGTTCAGGGATGAAGTTCCAAAACACTGGAGGTGCCCACTGTCCTAAATACCTACCCACAATATCCCACATACCCTAAAGCTCTTAACTAGCCAGTCTTGGGGCAGTTCTCTCAGTGGTATTCTTAAATAATTGTTTAACCATTAACAAATCTTGAAACCTATTCAGGAGACATAGCAAGAGGAACATTCTGGTTTGAACATATCAAGGATGTTCAACATTCATAAGAGCTATTGTAACAGCTTGGAGGAGAAGAGGAAGATGAAGGAATAAGAGAAGGTGAATCAAACCAATTTGCAGAAGAGAAAACTATCCTGCTGGCATTACATACTGTGGGGACGCTTACAGTAATGGAAGCAGAGCAACTGAAATAATTCCTGCTCCACTTCACCTTTTCACACTTAAGCCATTTGTAGCCTGAATAAAATATTATGGTCTAAACTTCTACAAATTGTTCTTCTCTACTTCTTAACACAATTCAGATTTTGTTAAAATCATTAGTTTTGCTTTCATTGGATTCTCTAAGCTTTGGTTCTGGAATAGTGTACAAGGGGATATATTCAGCTTTCATCTGAGGCTGAAGATTTAAATAAGAGAGACTTTGCACCTAGCATTACCATTTTTAAAAGCCATGTATTCTTATCCAAATCTTAATCAAGTCAGATGAATTTGACCTCAAACACATCAGTGAGGATTTTCTTGAGCAACAGGTAGCAATTACTGAATGCCTACTGTCCAATGACTTCAACAAAATATCATTCATTCTGCCATTCTGAGCTTCTGTTTAATAGACAGAGAATACATCCAAGTTATGAAATATTATTCTGTCATTGCAAGCCACTTAATAGCACTACCAGAAGACAAAGAAGAAAACAAAACAACAAAAATGCACCACCTAGCCACAATGGTACCGTGTCATTACAGAACAGCAACAGTAATTTCATCACTTCCCTGCCACCCTCAAAGAGCTGCATTTCATCAGCAATATCGAATATCAAATAATCATTTATTCTCTCACTTGTGCATGGATTTTATTATTGTTCATGATATTTTAGGGCTAATAAACCAAATTCCATTTTCACAGTTGAAAGCTACACAAGTTGTTCACTGTAAACCATGTCTGGGGGAGATTAACAGGAAAAGAAGTGAGAAATTCACATGCATTCCACCTGATTTCTTAACTACTCAAAGGTTAGAAGTTGAGTCACTTCACAGAGAAACTAAAATGCTACTCTTGCAAAAGATGCCAATGTTATTCTTGGTGATATTAATTTCTGGGTTTTGGAGATAAACTTCTTAATTAATTCATTTAAAAGATATCTTGTGAAAGAATCTTAATTAGATTAAATCATTATTTCAGGAAGTAATGTGCCAAATTACACAAAGCTAATTAGGGTAGTCAGGAAATTGGCCTATCCACCAGTTTGCAGGCAATGTCTTTTATCTGTAACTATCTCTTTGCAGCAGGAATAGCATTTTATTTGAATTTATCAGAGGCTTGGGAATAATCTCATTAAGAAAGACTATGTAAAAAGCAAAAACAAATGTTCTCCATAGCATAGTTAGAATTGTTTAATTTATTTACAATAGCAAATCATAAAAAATTACCTGCAAGATGCTATAAACAGTGACACCTCAGGAAAATGTTTCATTTGAGACAAAAATGTTTCCTTTTCTTATTTTTTTCCCTTCCAAGGGAACAGATACCTTTGTCTTCATTTAAAAACTAATTTTAAAATCAATAATTTTTGATTAAAATAAAAAATAATTAAAAAAAATCATTTTAAAACTAATATTAGCCATTAACTTGGAAGACAGAATGGAAAGATTTCAAACTTCTATGTTTTTTGGTGCATATTCTAATAACTTGAAACGAATTTTCTGAACTTTAGCTTTTCCATAAACTAGAATGATGCTACTAATAGAGCAGCACTAGTACATTATTAAACAGCAATTAGTTAATTGGGTCTCATCAGAAAAGCCATGCTGTTAAATGAAATTTCAACCAAAGTAAAATCCATTTACCACAAGGCATTAAAAAGTAAAGATAAAGCATTGAAAGAGACACAGTGAATGACAGTATCTTGCTCATAATCTTTTGATTGGAATTCCACATGGCAAAGAATTCTAAAATGATTTACTTGAGAATTTTAATTAATTTACTTATTATTACTCATCAAGGAGAAAATCCTTAATGCTGAAAAGCAGTGTATGGATCACACTGTATATCTTTAAACATAAGCAATTAAAACAAATCCATCTAACAAGAGGAGAATTTATAGAAACGTATATATCCATTGCCTGTTGTATATACACCTGATCTTCAGTATATACGAATATCACTGATAAAGGTGTTCAGTCTTGAAAACGGAAAATGCAAGAAGTACACATATTTTTAGATATGTACTTCTAAAATTGGATATGGCTAACAAATCATAATATGTAAGCCTACTCACATGAGTTACAAA
This sequence comes from Odontophorus gujanensis, assembly GCA_013399175.1. Classification (NCBI taxonomy): domain Eukaryota; kingdom Metazoa; phylum Chordata; class Aves; order Galliformes; family Odontophoridae; genus Odontophorus; species Odontophorus gujanensis. The sequence goes on along the minus strand of VXAB01008223.1, from coordinate 942,858 downwards.
AGATGTTGTTTTTATAAAGCAAGTATGGTTCACACAGGGAAATAATACAGAGAATAATAGTTACGCATTGTGTCTGCTACAACACTGAAACTGTTAATAATATGTAAGGAGTACTGCATATGGAATAAAGAGGTACTAATATTCTCCTAAATAATAATTAATGACATAATTAATATTTAATTAGCTGTATTAGACGTCCATTGTGGAGTACACTAGAACATGAGTATATTGTTTATAGTATTCTTCCTCATTATCATTCTGCTATTTTTATTCTTACTTTTATTCTCCACATCTCTTCTTTATTTGTCTCAAGTAAATTGTTTCTGTGTGTTTATTCAATGTTATGTAGAATAAGGCTTTGGGAGGCAGCTTTAGAAAAGGAAGAATGGCTGATCATTGGTTATATTAATTATAGGGCATTTGGCATAGTCAGCATGCTTAGGTTTCTGGAGACATCTGCTGAACATTTAGGTGCAGGGTACACTTAATACTGATACTGGCACTAATGTTTTCATATCAGCACTTCTGCATCTTATTAGCGTGTTCAGACTTGATGCCTACACTTTTAGAACTACAGTCTGAAAGTAGATGTGTACAGCAAGGAAGATGATAGTATGTATTTAAAAAACTTGGTATATGTTCTTGATAAGCTTTCTGTTCACTTCTCATTACCAAATTCTTGTACCATGCAATAGGATTCCAACATAGTTCACTGAACATTAACCAGAGAATGTAGGAACCAAGGGTTCTCATTTTTATTGTGTATTTGACACCTTTTGCCATTAATTATTTATCCTTCTTTTGTATTTTGCTCTAAGACCAGCACAGAAACAGCACCATCTATGCACTCTTGTTAATGATGAAGTCAGATGTTATTCAAAGGTTATTATGATATTTAATGGTGAAGTACACACTTCACCAATTTTTCATATGCAGTACTGTTTTTGTACTCCCACCAGCTCTTTTGTTACAGTGCATTACAGCATTAAATGTAATTTCAGAGAATTGCAGTTATTCTATGCTTAATTGACTTCAGGACACAAAATTAATCATTTCACAGGCCATGTTCATTTTATTTCTCTCCATCTCTCTTGAATATAATTATGCGCTTATATCAGATAGTCATGTGATCTAATGATAAAATTAGAGATTAATTACTTTCTCTGATTTCTGTAAGATCAGATATGACACCATAGTACAGTGTTAGAAGATCAAGGCAGATCATTACAAAGCTTTAAACTATATTTTTTGCTGCTTTTACTTTTGGATCATCAGTAGATAGAGTACTGTGCCTTCATCTTCGGGTTGTGCTTCACAACTTATGAAAAAATGTAAAGCCCCACTCTAGGCTCTGAAATACATTAATTGGTCCCTTTCAACCAGTTCCATATACAATACACTCAGTTTCATCCAATGAGTAGGTGAGAGATGATGGTACAGCACAGCACTGAGAAACACTCAGACAACAACGTGCATGAAATGGAATAATGACTTAAAAAAGAAAAGAAAAGAAAAGAAAAGAAAAGGTTAAAAGGTTATGATATTCTGTTGTTTCAAAATCATTTATTCTTATAAAATAACGTTAATCTAATATTTTACTCTAATTAAAGTAATGATACAATTATTATTATTATTATTATTAAACCTAGTCTTAAAGCAGCTGTTTTTGAAAAGTACGTATTTGGAATGTTAAACTTCTATATTGTACCTGAAATTAATGCATTCCAGGTATTCTTGTTTTGTTTGATTGAATGATCTTATTTTGTAGCAACAGTTGTGCATGTCTCTTTGCAATGCTAAAGACCAGAAAATTCTGACTTTTCTGGTCATAGAATATTGACACTGGATTTGGAAGAACAAAACCAAAATCCAATAGTATTGCACCTTATATTTCTATTTAAGAAGATAATTTATATAGAGAAGCTGGTACAATTGATCCTAAATGCCCTGCCTTGCTTTCCAACCCCTCACCTTCTATTCTGCAACAAATACAGAGGCAAAAGAGGTTTTCTTTCATAGAATCATACAATGGCCAGGGTTGGAAAGGACCTCAAAGATCATGAAGTTCCAGCCCCCCTGCCACAAGCAGGGCCACCACCCTCCAGGTCTGATACTAGACCAGGTTGCCCAGGGCCCCATCCAATCTGGTCTTGAACACCTCCAGGGATGTGGCATCCACAGCCCCTCTGGGCAGCCTGTTCCAGCACTTCACCACTCTCTGTGTGAAGAACTTTTTCTCAGTTTCTCTAGAACTTTCTTCTTCAGTAGAACAGAAGTAAGCTATTTTACAAGACAACAGAATGTACAGTCTATGAATAAAAATGGAAAAAGTAGACTCTACTAATATAATTTACTTGGATCATGAAGTGACACACTGATGTGCATGATGAAAATCCTCATCTCAGAATCTGTGGGTCAGTTAAAACCCATTTCTGAACCTGTGAATCTGCTTTCATGAATTCCAAATAATTCAGAAAATGTTCTTCAAGATGGATTTCATAAATATAAAAATAGCTGTGCCAATCTTGAGAATGTTACTGGATCATTACTGGACAGCTATTAAATAATGCATTACACCGTAATAATTCTCATTTTCCCATAGCTTTGAAATAGGTCTGCTGTGGTTTTCTTGTGTCCTTAAATCTAAAGCTAAGCCTGCAGGTGGGCTTGCTATGTAATTTTCAAATGATAGAAAATGGGATAATTTAAGCCAGAGTGCTGCTATATTTCAAATTTCTTATTCATTCTACATAACACATTGCTCTTCATTCATCACCCAGCCTGTCTGAATGACCAGTTTGGTCCCCTTTCAGCAGCTTCTTGTATAGTAATGTATTTGCAAAGATCCCATGCAGTAAATGACTGAAGTAAGAATACAGACATTTCCATTTAAAATAGAAATGCAAGTAACAGCTATGTGTACGCAACATCAGATTTGCATGTATATCTGTGCTCTTTTCAGGACACGTATGTATGTAGAAAAACCTCCATATGTAGCTGTAAAAGGTTTACATTTAAAAATTACTATTCTGTCTATGCTTATGATTTATATCTATTCCTTCTTAGCAGTAAAAGCTTCTGAGAATCATCTGTTTTTCTTACACAAGATCTAACATCATATTCTATAATATTATACAATTTTCTAAGTTTTTATCTAAAGAGGTTTTTACACAACACATAAACAGTGCCTGTGGTCTCAAAAAATAAAGTTCTGTGATACAGTTTCACTACATTCCAGTGGCTATCCTGCACATTTTGACCCTGTTGAAAACTAGTTCAGCCAAACACCACTCTCAGTTTTTCTGTCCTGTCTCTCTGATGTACATTTAGCCATTTAACTTTACTGAACAGGTTTTCTCTCAAGCCTTTCTCATGTTTCGTTCACGCATATTTCTTGTGAATGCTTTTTCTTCATAAGATTTGCAGCCTGAAGTCTCAGGAGCTATCAATCTTTTCCTGTGAACAGGTATGCAGAATTTTTTCAAAAACAGGTGCAATATACCTTATTCTTCACTTGAGCCCTAATGAGGAAGGCATGAACTCTCTGTCAGATGGTAGAAAACGTATATGCTTTTCTGCTCAGAACTTCTCAGGAGGTAATATTTGGTACTCAACAGCAATGTAGAGACAAATAGGGAAGGAATGTGACAAGGGGCGTTTTAAAATATGATACAAATTTTGTAAAAGGTGCTGCTACAAACAACAACTAATTCTCTCCTGTTAATCCTGGGCTGCAAAGAAGACTTACCTAGACTATAATGGAAGAATTATGAGACAAAAGTCCCATGTGAGACAAAAGTCCCCAGTCAAATGAATACTTGCATTACTGATGGGAAGGTAACATAACTATGGGTGAATCACTATGATAAGTGCTTTTCTTATTCACCTACTCATACAGTGTTTTCTTCTTCCTGAAGGAGCCTATGTATCACATGCATAGCTGATGTTTGAAGCGGTCTGGGGAGATTCTTGAAGACCAGCTCAAATCAGAGCATGTGGAGTTTTGGTTGTTTTTAAGAAAGCTTATAGAATCAAGCATTATTATTGGTACTCATTTCAACGACGGACTGAATGATTGCAAACACTAGGACAGAAAATAGTAAAATATAGCTAAGGAAAATATTAACTGTATGTATATTCTGACATGAAAATCAATACTGATGAGGCACATCTAAGGGTAAAGAAACCAGAATATTGCATGGCAGCCAATGGGATAGATGGATATAAAATAGCTACACAGTTATACAAAGTTATACAAAGAAATAACTGTGTATTTCTACAATAATACAAATGAAGTGAACATCTGTGTAACTGAACTGTACGACTGGATGGTCGTTATCTCTTTGAATAAAAAAAAAAATGCTGAAAAAGGTGTTATTTAACATGAATATTGATACAAATGCTAGAATAACATTTCAACCTACAGTAAAATAATTTACATTATGTGTTAACACTAAAAAAGAATAATCAAGAACTACTTATTTATACTGAATCATACAGTTATAACTCATGCTGCAATCAGATTTGTCTCCTGTTTTTTGTCCTAAGGTTTGGTGTTGCCTAGTCACATAAATTCTGGCTTTAGTCAGTCTTGCAAAGGGTTGTTGAAGCTTTCTGTCTCATCTGTTAGAATCCTTTTAATTCTCGGAAGTAGATGGGAACATCTTGGAAGTATAGGCAGAAGGTACCCTAAACATTCAGAAGTAGATTTTCAAGTGACAAATTTTAGAAGTCAAACTTAATTTAATATCTTAATATTTTGAAATATCTGGTTCCAGAAGATCTGGTATATCTTCAAAATGGTTATAATAAAATATGAGGAAGTGCTATGATTAACTTCACTAACTTCCAGCTAATCTGGAAGCAACTGAACTGTACATCTTGGTCTCTATTTTTGTTCATTTGTCTGGTAACTTCTTGTAAAGATCCATCCTCTCTTGGCTGAAACTTCTGGCTTTATTTCATTCTCTTTTATCATTGCCTTGGAAGTTTCGTTCAGCTGAGGTTGATTCCATGGCTTTATTTTTGCTTTGGATTCTGATGAAAATGAAATTAAAAAAAAGAAGGCAAAATATTGATACTGCATCAACACATTTTTCTGGTTGAGATATTGTTGAGTACCACTGTGCTTGGAACTGGGCTCAGGTGTGAAATTTGAAATGAAGGTTGCTTATGTAACATGTAGTCCTCATAAAGTGGAGCAAATTTAACATGTTTAACATTATTTGAAGTTACTAATTCAATTCCATCTACATCTGGGATACTTTATGATGGACACCTAAAGAGACAAATATCCAGAGTAATTAGAGATGCTTCAAGCACTCAGAAATTCTCTGCTGTTTCTCCTACACTCATTCACAATCAAAGTTATTCAAATTATTTAAAATATATTTTCAACATAGAACACAAGGGCTCACTGAATGTAGAAGTTTCTTATCAAAATAGAATCAAAGAAATAAATGCTGGTGAATAAATAAATATTGGTAGATTTTAACATCAGAAGAAACATGTTCTACTTCAGGCTGTCTCATATTGCCAGAAGTTCTGTAACAGTGGTTCAAAACAAACTAAAATAAAATTGTCACTTCTATACACAGTGTTGCTAATGATTTTTTTTTTTTTAGTGCCTAAAATTTCTTTGAAGAGAAATGTAACTGTTTAATAAAAAATATATTTTGCTCATAGTCAGCTATGTTTATTTCAAAAAATTAAATCTCTTTGATTTTTTCTGGTGACAGAAAAAAAAATATATAAAAGCTTACCAGATGATTTTAAAAGACTCTATCTCATTTCTCTAAAAAATATGCAGTTCATATAGTTCAGATTGCCGTTGAGTTTTTTTTTATTATTTCACATTTCCAAATGGGGATATTTCTATCTCTTGAAATTTTCAGTGTTGCAAGATGAGTTTCATTGTATGTAGGAGAACTATTATTTTCCTCTTAAAATATCAAAATGCTTTTTAAAATACAATCACTGTGAAGCCTTTTTTAAAGAGTTGATCCTGTGTCTCCTTTAGTGATGTGTAAGCCAGGTTATTACAGAAATTGCAGTTTATCATGCATTTTCATTCAGTAGCCAAGAAGTAACCAGAAATCTCACATGAGACAGAAATATCCCAAAATAATAATAATAATTTTAAAAGGACATTAGAGTAACCACAATATTGCAGTTTGTATCCTGGGCTGCTGTTATGGTTTTATGATTTTATAATAAAAAGAACTGTGACCAGCAGTGATCCTTCCCTCCACTCCTTCCTTATGACACCTCCTGGAATACTGCATCCAGCTCTGGAGCACTCAGCACAAGAAAGACGTGGACCTGTTGGAGCAGGTCCAGAGGAAGGCCATGAGGATAATCAGATGGCTGTTATCAACTCTTCTATGACTAAAATCTGAGGGAGATGGAGTTGTTTAGACTGGCAGAGGTTCCATGGAGATTTTACTGCAGCCTTTCAGTACTTAAGCAGGGCTTGTAATAAACACAGGGAGAGACTTTTTACTGGGATGACACTATAGCAGACTAAAGAGGGCCGTTGTAACCAGCTGGAGAGGAAACATAGTGATAGGACTAGGCTTTTGACACTGTCTCCCATAAAATCCTCATAGGTAAGCATAGGAAGTGTGGATGAATGTACATTAGTGGGCAGTGAGATAGATTGAGAACAGGCTGAATGACAGATCTCAGAAGGTTGTGACCAGTGGCACAGAGTCTAGTTGGAGAACTGTAGCTAGCAGTGTTCTCCAAGGGTTGATGCTGGGTCTGGTCTTACTTAACACCTTCATTAATGACCCAGATGAGTAAGGGTTTCAGTTTTGAACTTCCAATTTTATATTCTTACATGCTGAACATTAATTTCTCATGAAAAAAAATACACTGAAACATGTACTGAATTCATTTCTTTGAAATGGACGAGAATAAAACCCAGCTTTCCAATTTATCCTGTTTCTGTAGTACAACAGAACAGAAAATTTTATTTTCTGTAATAGAAAAATGTGAGTTATTACTGTCTTATTGACTGTATGTTGTGGTTAGTTGTACAAGCAAGAAAAAGCAAAATTCTAAAACTATGAAAATCCATAATTTTTGAAAGCTTTTCAAGAAAGAACAGCATCCAAGTCATTATAAAAGAATGCTGGTGAATGGTCCTGCCATTGTTTGGAATTAGCTGCCTCCAATTCTTTCCTTTCAAGAAGTAATGTGGGGACTCTGGTTTTCAGTACGTGGTTCACCACCCTTCTCATTCTCCATAATAACATTGGGAGTTTTCTTTTCTCAGAAGGGCTTTTGTTACCATTGCTGCATCAATCATTCTCATATTTCCAGTTCAGTTACTCAGGATCCTTAGGGCTCTATTGTTAATCTTCATTAATGTATTTCTGACTTTCATAACCAATTTAGTTTGAATTCTGAATAAATCAGCACTGCTTACAGAGGACATGCTCATTTCTCTTTCTGCGTGTAACTGATTTAGACATTGAGAAGATCAGTTACTCAGAATTCCTTGAAATTCTGGTCTCACTAGAATAATATATGCATAATGAAAGTGAAAAAATGTCTTAAACTTAGAAACTCTCTTTACCTGGCTTTTACATCCCTCTGAAGAGCTTTGTGAGGTGTTAACTACCTTAACTTGTCTTATGTACTCAGTAGGTGAAATCTTCTTCAAGTAATCAATTTACTCAATATTGCCTATACAAAAAGCAGGCTACTTTTTTGTTGTTGTCATTGTTTTTGGTTGTTTTTCTTTACTTTCGTCTTTATTACTAGTGAGTTGAAGCATAACCTTTGGGCTGTACATAGCAGAGGCAGGTCAGGACCTCACTAGTCAGGTTCCATTCCACTATCAGGGGCTCTGCTCTGCCTGCCCCCCTGCCAGGGAATGATGGACATGGGCTGGGCTGAAATGCAGTTTTGAGTCATGGCCAGGATTGTGGATATGCCCCAGGGCAGAATGACCTGACCAGGAAAGCCTCTTAACGACCTCAGGATTCTGAATCTTTAAGCCAAATTCTGTTTTCTTTATCATACTTGTTATTATGACCCATAGCAGACTGAGTACAGGCAGCCTATGAAGGGAACAGAAAGCTCTGTTTTAGACTCAACAGTAAAAATAGAGGTTTCCATATGTGCAACTCCAGCTAACTTCAGGTGGAAGTCGAACACTGGTTCTGCATTAATGCTTGGAAGCTGGTGTTTTAATGTCAAATTACATGCAGCTTTTCTTTCAGCTGAAGGTAGTTAGTATGTAAGGTCCTTTAACAAGATATGTTTGAAGATTTTCCTATTATTTTCCTTTTTTTTTTCCCCTCCTGATGAACGTGTGCTCTCTTTCCCTGTATTTAAAGCTTAATGATACACACTAAAGGAATATATCTTCATCTGTTCACAACCAGGTCATAATTTTACCATTTACAGTACACATAATAATTTAACATGTGTCATTTAGTTAATTTTCAGAAATTGGATGTTTAGGTCAGCAGTGCATAAATCAGTGATTCTGCCAGAATAGGACAGAGTTTGAGAGCTCGTATTTCATATTCATTCCACAATCAAACATTCCTCAAAGTGTTGTTGTTGTTGTTGTTTTGCATTCAATTTTTGCATAGATAAAAACCTAACTAGAGAATGGATAAATACATCATTGAATACAATAGAACAGAAAATGTAAAGAATATGTCCTGAACAGCTCCGTTGAGAAAAAGTGGCTTTTGTCAGTTTCTTCCACTGCAAGAACATTAGTGATATGATCTTATTTGGGACCACAAAACAGCATTCCCTTACTTCCAAGTACAAGTTGCCAGATAATCTTTAATGCTGTATTTTAAGTCATCTCATTTCTTTCCTGGATCTAGAGTACTTGCTGTTCTCTCTGTTAATGAAGTAGAGCAGACTTCACCTGTGATTGATTACAAAGAAAACTGGATCCCAAGGGCTGCCCTCATGTTTCCTAATCTTGCCAAGCACTCCCTTTCTGGGCTTGGAACCTACCGTTCAAATATCAATTGTTGAAATAACCTCCAGCAGCAGTATGTTTTTACTGATAGTGTTCTTGTCTTGTGATAAGCAAAATATGGTCTTCCCTTACCTGCCAAGGAACACCTGTATTTTAAAAAATGAATCTGAGACTTAGGTTTACGAGGGTCAGCTGCTGTATGCACACTACCTTTAAGAACCAGAACACTTTTAAGGGCAGTGTAAGACTCTAGAATGTGAAGATCTTATTGTTCAAAGTTGCTGACACCTAATGTGTATAGTGTGTCTAACATACATGTCTGAACATTATCTTGAAAGTGTGAATTTCATTCTCATCTGAGGCCTAGAATAAGAAAATGCTTCAGAAATGTGCCAGCAATAAGCAACAATAATGTACTTCCATTGTGACACACTCTATAAGTATAAAGAATAATCTTTGATTAGCTTAGAGTACAATTTCTAAAACACATATTTGATCACAGGTCACAGAAACAGCTGAGCACAAAAAGGACTTAGAAACTGACTGACTGGAAAGCTGCCTACAGTATAGATCACCACTTCAGCTGAACTTGCACTTCTTCATGCATTATGCAAACCAACTTGTTCACAAGGAGAAGAAGGACATTAGAGGTCCACTGGAGTTGTGCTCCTGATAAAGAATTTTGGAAATTTTCATTGGCGTTTAATAGCAATTAACTAATTTCCTAACCTTTATTGTTTTCATTCATCCCTGGATTAGAAGGGCAGTGATGAAGCATTCAAGGAAAGGCTATAAAATGACATAATACAAAAATGGAAAAGAACATTACCATAATAGCATATTTGTTGTGTAAAGTCAAAAATAAAAGTCATTTTGACAGTAGTGTTTTAGCCTCGTAATATAAATCACAGGGAAATTTTTAAGTGAACAGATTTTCAGAAGCATTCGCATTCTTACGAGTTTGCAATAACAGAATCACAGGATTGCAGGGACTGGAAGGAGCCTCAAGAGATCATTGAGTCCAAACCTGCTGTTAAAGCAGATACCCCACAATAGGTCACACATGCAGATGAGTCTTGAGCATCTCCATAGAAGAAAACTACAATTTCTTTGAGCAGCCCATTCCAGTGCTCCATCACCCTTACCATAAAGAAGTTCTTCCACACGTTAGTATGGAACTTTCTGTGCTCAAATTTTAGGCCGTAACTCCTTGTCCTATCACTATAAAATATTTGCCTCCCATCTACATTTAAATATTCATAAACATTGATTCGATGCCCCCTCAGTCTTCTTTTCCTTAGCTGAACAGACCCAGGTCTCTCAGCCTTCCCTCATATGGGAAATGCTCCAGGCCCTTAATCATCTTTGTGCTGGTTTATCACTTCAGATATCAGAAACTGAAGTGAGTGTTTTGCAGTCGCAGGGTTACAACTGTGGCAAAATCAATGCGTCTGTGCTGTCAGAATTGAAACAAAAGGTTTCAGATTGGTACATCTATTATCTATTTTTTTTCTGTGTTTCATTCTCCAAAGCTGATGCTGAAAGCATACAGAGTTTCCTATTCAGGCAGAAGTGCCATCATACTTTCCTGATAGTTGTGTGTTCACCACATTGACAATGTTAATATAATAGCTGAAGCTGCTTCTTTGTAATACTGCAAATTCACATAAAATTTGTGTTAATATAAAACTAAAAAAATGGTCAGAAAACATGAGGGCACAGGCTCAGTCATTTCAAGTATTATTTTCCTTCTGCTTTGACTTCCACTAACAATTCATTCTCTGACAAAAAAAAAAAAAAACCAAAAAAAAAACAACCAACCAGGTAGGTCTTTTCCAACCTTGGTGACTCCATGATTCTATGGAAGTCATTTCCCAGAAGGAAATTTGCTTTTGTGTTTAAGCCTCTTGCCTAGTTAAATGCCTGATAGTGCCTTTTAAAAATGGATCATTTAGAATAGCTACAGATCACAAAAAGAGCAGTAGTTAATTTTTCTCTATTTCTATCTCTCTGTGTGGGGCAGTTAACACAAAGTCCTGGCAAACAGTTCTTCCTTCTGATTGTCAAAAAGGTATCACAGAGCAATAACCAAATTTTTACAACACGTGCATGATATGAAAAGCCCATTCACCATATAGAACAGTAAGAAAGTATTTATCACCAAAGATGTCTGGAAAATGTTCAGCAACCCTGTGCTAATCAGGGAGTAATCTGCTGTTCATCTGCAGTGAATGACATCTATTTAGCTGGCAGGTAAACAGTATACAGAGGAAGCTAACTGGAACATTGGTAGTATAAGTGCAGTTAGCTCAGTGGAGGTCATGAAACTGCTGGAGCTAGAAAATGCCCCAGGGAAAATGGGACTGTTTGTAACTATGGCTCTGTTTCGATTACTGTCTAGAGGAAGTTTCAGGATGTTGAAGTCCTTGTCCCTGGTGCATTCCAGAAATTGAAGGCAGCTGTACTGTACTGTCAATTGAAAATTATCTGAATCATACCAAGAAAACAGGCCAAGTCATGGAAACTTCCTTCTGCAGGATAGGACGGTGCTGATGAGAGTTGCTGTTATGGGATTTTTCTCACCTACTGGTACTGATCAAGAATACTGCAGAAAGAATCACAGTGTTCTTTTACTCCTGAGATTATTAATGAATGGTGTTCATCTTGGGTGGTCAGTGGCTCAATGTCTGGATGGAAAGCAGCAATGAGTGGTGTCCCACAGAGGTCAGTGATGGGAATGATACTTTTTAATATCTTTTTAATATCTTCATCAGTGACATTGACAGTGGGGTCCAGTGCACCCTCAGTCTGCAGATGACATCAAGCTATGGGGGTGAAGTCAACACACCAGAGGGACAGGATGCCTTCCAGAAGGACCTAGACAGGTTTTACTTAACAGGTGAACCTCATGATGTTCAACAAATCCAAATGCAAGGTCTTGCACCTGGGTCAGGGCAACTCTCACTACCAGTACAAGCTAGGGGATTAAAGGATTGAGCGCAGCCCTGTTTTAAAAGACCTGAGGAGGTGGATGGCAGGCTGGACATGAGCCAGCAATGTGCCCTTGCAGCCCAGAAAGCCAAATGTATCCTGGACTGCCTCAAATACAGCACAGCCAGCAGGCTGAGGGAGGCGATCCTGCCCCTCTGCTCTATGCTGATGAGGTCTCACCTGGGGTACTGCATCCAGATGTGGAGTCATCAGTACAGGAGAGACATGGACCTATGGGAAGGCATCCAGAAGAGGGCCACAGAAATTATCCAAGGGGTGAAATGCTTCTCCTATGAGGACAGGATTAAAGAGCTGGAGCTGTTCAGCCTGGAGAAGAGGAGGCTCTGAGGTGTCCTGAGAGCAACATTTCAGTATCCAGGAGAGAGTTACAGGAAAGAAGGAGACAGATGCTTTAGCAGGGTCTGTGGTGACAGAACAAGGGGAAATTGCTTCAAGCTCGAAGAGGGTAGATTTAGGTTGGATATAAGTAAAAAGTCTTTTACATTGAGGGTGGAAAGGCACTGGAACAGGTTGTCCAGAGGTGAGATTGATGCCTCGCACCTGGAGACTTCCAAGATGAGGCTGGATCAGGCCCTGAGCAACCTGACCTAGCTGTGGTGTCCCTGTCCATTGCAAGAGAGTCAGGCTAGATTGCCTTTAAGGGTCTCTTCCAACTCTAAGGATTCTATGATTCTATCCTTTTAGCCCCCAGTGAAACTGCAAGTGGAGAAGTGGAATGAATCATGACAGACTGAAGAACTCAGGGGCCAAAGGTGGAAAACATATTAGTTTAGGTGCTGTTCTCCTGAATTTTACAGGTGATGGTTTGATCCTTATGTTAACAGCTGGATGCATAACCAATGATGTAACTGGTGCTTTGGCTTTTATGACTATCATCACCTCTTTCAGACATGTACTGTTGGAGCAATAGATAGAGGATTTCCTTCTCTAGAAATACTATCATAGACACTTTTCTAGGCAAATTTCTAGGCAAATTCCAGCTAAAAACTCCAGGCCCCAGAACAGTTTGACCTTTGTAGTACTTACCATAATGTCCTGTAATACATAGAAAGCCTGGTTTTAAATAATTATTGCTCTACCTCATATACCCAGTAAAATTGCCTCCAAGCATAGTGTCTGGTTCCATAAGGTTATTTGTTATTTATACAAAGTATAGCAACTTAAACAGGAAAAGTCATATCCTAGGTGTGGGCAGTAAGTGAAATAACAAGACTCTCAGGAGCTCAATTATTTATACAAAATGGATAGTACATAAAAAATTAAAAATCTTGGATAATTTGAATTCCTTTTTTCCCTATGAATATGTTTCCCCTTTTTTCTACTCCATCTTCTCTATTTTCCCAAATTAAGAAGATCTCCCAAAGATTTTGATCTGCAAATACAGATCATAAGAGGTCTGAACATTTAAAAAGTTACGTATCAGAAAAGGATGTCTTTTTTTTTTTTTTTCCATATTCTTTACATTGCTTGATACAACTGAAAAAGAACATGCATAGATTTGTATTTTAAAATACAGAAATAGTAGTGTAGAAGTGAATTATGAAAGGACAGAAAGCTTTCGCAAATGACAAATGCTGATCTAGCTAATTAGATACAAAGACTAAAATACTTTCTGCAAAGCACAGGTGAAAGATAGGTAATTACTACATTTCAGTTCCTATCCACATGGCTATAAAATCTGTGCAATCAGTACCATGAAATTGGAAAATAAACTTATGTTCTAAATCAAAGAAATAGGCTTGGTCTAAACTCCACTATTTAGAAGACATGGTATCACAAACAATGTTAATGTTCTTTGACAATGTTCACAACCATTAGAAAATTGAAGTCATAATGAAACTGCAGCTAACTTACAATCTTCTGGCCCTAGGACGTACATTGTTGATGTGTATATTTTGGAAGCCCCATCTGTTAGGAGCCAGGCTTTATATACTCAATAATTACTAAATTCCTCAGAGACCAGGTGGCAGGGCAAATTAATTTGGAAAGAAATAGAAAATTCGGGGGGGGAGGGAGCAGAAAAATCGTAGGATAAAGTTAATTTAGCATTTTCAGAATGTACTGAATGAGGAGAGGGATAAAGAAAGGAAGAATATACGTGGCAAAATGCAAAGAAGGGGAAGGCAGAAATGGAAAGGAGCATGTTACATCAAGAAAAAATGACTGGGATATTTTTTGGGAGAAGAAGGAGCAGAAATGTATGGGAGAATAAAAAAATCTGAAGATATTATCATTAAAATGTCTCTGAGAATATCCACGCTCTCAATAAATACACAATCATATATTTGTAAAATCAATTTACAATGCCATATGTAGACCAAAAGAAATTTAATCTTACTTCTTATGAATTTTTGAAAACCACTGTAATGTAAAATGGCATTTTTTGAGATGAGAATAAAGGAAGAATATCAGAGGTTTACTTATTTATTTTTTTTAAACTTCTCAGTCCAAGTGGCAAATTCCTAATTTCTCATACAGGAAGTGCTCAGAGAAAACTAACCAGATAGACAGAAATACCACAACTGATTCTTATTAATGCAGAAGCAAGAAATTTCTGGCAAGAACACAGGGAACCATACAGTTGCATTAAGGTTTCTTTAAAGAGCATCTGGTGTCACATATGTTTCTGCAGTCCTAGTCCTTGCATGTTTACAGTGCCAGTAACAGATGAGACAGAGTAGTAAGGTTAAACTGATTTAATTTAAATATTCATTCATGTAGTAGTCTATTGGCTATACGTTTACAATAATCAGGCATATTGCCTAAATTGAAAAGTATATCTGTAATATATTATTATTATATACTATTATAAATTATATATCTATATACAATCATCAACAACAGTATTATATATATACAATACATGCATTACTCAGAATTAATTAATATTAGTTTGCCTTGAACCCAAATACAGGCATTCATAAATTGCGAAACCAACAACAGTACAAATGAGTTTGGTAACATTGTGATGTTATAGAGAAATACAGTATATACTAAGGTTATGTCAGACTCTTTTCAGTGGTGCATGGTGATAGAACGAGGGGAAATGGCCACAAACTGATGCATAGGAAGTTCTGCACAAATGTGTGTGGGAACTCCTTCACAGTGCAGTGACGGAGCACTGGCACAGGCTGCACAGAGAGGTGGTGGAGTCTCCTTCTCTGGAGACGTTCCAGACCCACCTGAACACCTACCTGTGCAACCTGGTCTACGGGGCCTGCTTTGCCAGGGGGGTTGAAGTCAATGATCTCTAGAGGTCTCTTCCAACCCCTACCCAGAATTCTGTGATTCTATTACAATAGTTTACCTATGCGAGCAGTGTGGCCACCAAAAGGACAAATGAAGTGGTGCATAGGAGACATTCAAGTAACAGAAAGATATTAGGCCAAAACACAGAATTGAGATAGGCAGGACATCCTGCTGAATGCAGGCAAAACACTCTCAAGTCCTTATCACCATGAGGCCATTGACTAAGCTCATCAAGAATTACAGCTTTCAGTACTAACTGTATGTCACCAGCTCTGTAATAACGTATACTGGCAGCTAATTAAGGACAATTCAGTCATAGTAATAACCTCCTTGTTGAAAAATGCAGATAGATATCCAGATTTTAGATCACTTGTTTCCAAGTCTTTTTTTTTTTTTTTTTTTTTTGAGTTCAAAATATCAGAATTTGTCAGCTCACATCATTCCTAGAATACATGAGCTGTCAACAAAGCCAAACACATTCAGCTTGCTGTCTGCAAAGACCTCCGGGCCATTTTCATCAGACCTGCTCCCAACAGTTAGTTTTCGTCTTGCAAAAGTGAAGGTTTTTGGCCAGCCCAGATGCAGAACTTAGTATCAGTCATTGCTGAATTTCATAACATTTCTTTTATGGATTCCTCCAGCTTGCTGTCAAGCAAATCAGCTGATTCTCAATTTGATACTACCTGGGACCTTGACTAGAATACATGCCTGCATCTCATCTATGTAGCTGTTGAAGATATTATTGCCCTCTGAACACGGTATAACCCGTTTCGTATGACCCTCTAAGACCAATCACCCACCATTTTTTCCACCCATTCACTTGTCCATCAATCCAGATCTTAATGGCCCAACATGATACAAGAATACTGGGGAGACCACTTGATCTTGGTTCATCCACAAACCCGTTCATGTTATCACTGAAGATAACGAGGCTGGTAAAGCACAGTTTACCCTTGGTAAATCCATGCTGCCTGATTCCAGTAACCTCTTTCTCATGTGTCCAGCAACATGCTCCCAAAGGACTTGTTCCATGAATTTCCCAGTGACTAAAATGGCATTGATCAGCCTGCCATTCCCTAGTTAGTTCTTCTGACATTTCTTAAGAATGGTTGCAGTATCTGTTTTCCACTCTCCTCCATTACTTTTAAATAAGAGAAAGCATTGTGTATGACAGTAGCCAGGTCTCTGAGAACTCTTGGATGCAGCCAGGCTGGTACTCTATTTTGAGTTCTTACAATAATCTTTTGCTTAATCCTCCTTTTATTTTAGATAATATCCTGTATCTATCTCTTTTCCTCACTTGCTCAGAAAACCTGTTTTCACTATTACTTCACTGATGACATTATCAGTGTGCATTTGACATATTAGTTCCACTCTGTTAGAATACATTACAAACAACTGTTCTGCTTTTATCTTCAAAATGTCCTAATTTCCCAGCAGTTTAGAGCTGTCTAGGGATAGAATTCCTCCAAAAAAAGTCTTGGTTTGATGAATTCAACAATCTCAGGAATGGCGTGCTTTGTTACTCTATTTGGCCTTTATTCTCCAAGACATACTTCTCCCCTTTTCCTACTCAGCTCTTTTCTTCCTCATATTCCACAGATGCAGTGTTTGTGACATGAACAACCTCCTATTTTGCCTGGTTTTTGTGGGATCCTAAGGATGTCTTCTGACAATCCATAACTGGTCTATTGGAAAGGACCATGAATAATCAGTAAGTAATCAACCCCCCTAAAATCTTATATTCTCACATGTAGAAGTCTAAGAATGCTTGATTTTCCCTCATAAGGAAGTTGTTTAATAAATTTTCCATCAACTACATTACCTCCTCTGAAATGTTTACAGTTCTGTTATATCTCCTTTGAAATCAGGGACTGAGAACTGAATATTGTACTCTAGAGGAAGGTGAACAGTGGGTTTTATAAACATTTTTATATTTCCTTCATTGTTTTCTGTTTATTTCCCATTAAATCCTAAAAGGATAAGTTCTTAATCACATGTAATCTTTCAGGAGAGAAGTAGTACAAGAATGAAAAGAGAATAACATAGAGAGAGCGACAAACTTATAATGTGCTATAATCTAAATCCGGAACATCTCTATGCCTGGAAAACTGTTGAGTTCTTACAGCATCTCATAAAAAAACCCCTGATTTTTTGATATTTTTAACATATAGAACTTAACAAGATCCAAAATAAGTTAGATATTTATACTGATATCAGTACTTCATGCAGTTTTTCATGTTATATGTTCACAGAATAAAGAATCATAGGGGTTAAAAGAGATCTCCGGATAGTCCACAGCCTCACTGTGCAGCCTGTTGCAGTGCTCCATCATCTCCAAAGTAAAGATCTCCTCATATTCAGATGGAACTTGCTACATTCCAGTTTATGACCGTTGCTCTTTCTCCTATCACTGAACACCACTGAAAAAAGCCTGGTCCCATCTACTGGACATCTATACTGACATTTATAGACACTTTTAAGATCCCTTCTGTTACCTCTTCAAGCTGAATAGTTCCAGGTCTCTCAGCCTTTCCTCATAAAGGAGATTCTCAAAGTACCTAATCATCCTTTTGTCCCTCCACTGACTTTCTCTGAAGTTACTTGTCTTTTTTGAGCTGGGGTTTCCATACTGGACATGGGACTCCAGATGTGCCCCCTTTAGCATCAATGAAAAGTGCATTAGAAAAAAGACTTGTCTGTGTTAACTGCACTGTCATCCTTCATCCTAAAGTAAATTCTCCACTCTAAAATATTTTTATGGAATATTAAAAATGTGTATTTAGTAGAAGATATGGGAAATAACCTGCTGTTGTAGGTTATTTCTAATCTAAACTTTGTATAGTTTTCCACCCACAGCCTTGTCAAATATTAATGACATTAAATCTCTCAAGAAGAGAACAAGAATGAAATTCCAGGGCAAAATTTGAGACACATTTACCTGCCAATAAACAAGAAAAGCTGATAATCAAAGAAGAAACAACTAATAAAGAGCTGCATTTGAATAAAGTCATTGTTTCAACATACATTATCAGCAAAACTCTTAAGGTATTACTGACCAGATAAACTATCTTTGATGCCAAAAAGCTCAACGGTACTCAGACTATTTAAAATTCCTTGGTTCATTCCTAAAATTAACATTAGCTGCACTTAGATGCTGAAAATAATGCCAGGAAGAACTGCACTTACTCAAACTTACAGAAGAAACTTAACGTGTACTTTGCCCATCTTTTGGAGGCAAAGACAATGTTCAGTAAAAGTACAAGATACATTTCACATACTTTTACAGAGAGGCTTACTTTACATGCATAGCAATAGAAAATTTGAAACTGAGCAGTAAAAATTGTAATTGATCACATAACAAGAAATCTGAAATTAATATATTTCATTGCAATAAAAATTACGTTAATATAATGACAGAATAGAAAGGTCCAACAGGGGGAAGATACACTTAAAATTAATAAAGAAATAAAATTATAGGAAATTTGTGTAATAATTGCCTTAATAGTCAATTGAAGATTTATAAAATGGTCAGAAGATGAGAAGCTTAAGGAAACAAGAAAAAAATTGAAAAGTTCAGAAAACATTAAAAGCAACTATTTTCTATATTAAGAAATCAAAAATATTGGAAGAAGTTACACTCAAAAGAAATCAGGTAATGCTAGTTTTGGAAAATAATACAATTTTTTATACAGCCATACATTACATATGTGTGTATACATGTTGTTGTATATGAGAGCTGCTCCAAAGGTAATGTCTCCTATGGCATTGTGTTGGCCCATGATGCCAGGGACAGATGCTGGAGGTATGGCTGTAGAGGCTGAGGCTTTTCACCAATGTTCCATTACATTTTGTTGCTTCACAACAGATGGCAGCAAAGGGGGGACACTGACAGAATGGCATCCAGTGTAGTTGGAATTGATGCGAATAAGTCAAATATAATGAGAGAGTGTCCAAAACTGAAGGCCTTACTCTAATGCTGAAGGCAAGACAGCTAGGGAGCATACTGCAGAGATGAGCAGAAAAAAAAAAAAAAGAGGAAGGGTCAGTCTCATGACTCCGAAGCGGTTTTATCTTTCCCTCTGAACTGAAAATGGAAACAGCAAACTCTTCTGGGAGACGTAGTTGTTCTCTTCTGTGACAGGTACACTGGAACTACCAACAATCCACGGGACTGGAGCATTAATTCTTTAATTTCAAGTGCATACATGATGCAATGATGTGGAATACAAATAACAAAAATCATAAAACCATGACAGTATGGAATATTTCCCCATCAATTTCCATGACCCAATGTTAAAGGCTTTACACGCAGTAATTTTCCTGGAATAGTCATGTGCTTTCATGTTATGTTTTCCAGAATGTTTGCAGTGTTTCAGTTGATTCATTTAATTAAAAATATAATAATAGATGAGTAATTGAAATTCAACGTATCTGTAAGGATCTTGTTGCATAAGGACCAGAGTATTCAGACCAAATGAGCGCTGTTATTTTTGGTTTAAAATAAATTAAATAATTTCTAAGAAGCTCCAAAATAAAGATGTTTCTAACAACAATGTTAAAAGAGAAACAGGGTGAGGAACACTATTTTACATCTCAGACAGAATTCCCTGTAAGCAGTTATAATGAAAAAAGCTAAGGAATGCTGAAAGCTCACTCTGTTTACAGGGAACTTGTTTCAAGTGTCTGAGAAATCAGACTAACTTGGAATTTAGTTTCCCAAAAGTCCACTAATTTCTTTATTTCAAGATATCATCTCTACATCATCTTTGTACAACAAGAGCAATGACATGCTAATAATCAATCAACAGAATGAGAAGCAGTACTTCACATGTTCTTACATTTAGCAGTTCTCATTAATGGATCTAACTTTACTCCTCATTAATATCATATGATACAGGGTTCTCAACATTATCTGGAACTTTGCATGTTTACAGTCTGAGATGAAATTATCATCTTATAATAACAGTTTGAGAGAATTAGGCTTGTATATCACTACAGATTGCCAATCAAGTCAAAAGCTCTTGTTTTCTAAGACTCATAAATATAGATGGCACTCCAGGACATCATAGAAAATGTGTTCTCCATATTTTTGGTAGATTAGTTTATAATGCTAATTTTTATTATTTTTGCATAGTGGAAATATTAACTTCGACACAGAAATTAGTACTTAAAGTAACATTTCGCTGCCAATTTTACTTAGATTAAATTAATACTACATTAGCATGTATCCTAATAACTCATTATATTCTCAGAGACAGAGTGTTTAAAAAGAGTGCTGAACCTGTTAGAGAAAATGACAAAAAATGAGAAAGAACAATGGGAACTGAAACATACAGTGACTCAGTTTTCAATTACACTGATGTATTAAGTTTGATAGTCTAAAAGAGCAAAAAGAATACTGAAAGTAAAAAGTAAAAAAAAAGAACATATCTGAATACAACCCCAAGAAGTGCACTTCTTTCCACATGAATCCTGCTTTTCTATTTTGCGAGGTATTCATTATATTTTCCTCTATTGCATTCCAAAAACACATGCACAAAAAAAAAATACTGGTAGAACACAATCTGTGCTCCTTTCACGATATCAGAACATGTTGGACATAAGTAAAAAGTAGAGAAAACTTCTTCATCTTCCTCTGCCATACATCTGTCAATACATATCCTCTGCAGTTCTCACTGCAGGTTCTTCTGAGTCAGAAATTTACCTCCCCAGTCTCAAGAGATAAAGACATGGACCATCCAGAATGAATCAAACATAACTGGCATGTTGACCTGCAGTGCACTGTGATTCTAGCACTCTTAATTCATCAATAACTTATTTTCTTAATATCTGCAATTATTTTTTTCCTCTACTAACAGAGTATGTATTTTAGAGACAGCTCTCCTTAGTTTCTCAAAAGTTTCTCTTTAGTTTTCTCAACTACACCCTTGCTTTTTTTTGTAATATTTCCCCGCATCAAAATAATTAGTCAGATTCTCTAGGCAGTCTAACTTTAAAATGAATATTAGTTACGGAAGATTAAGTGGGTAAAAAATGAAACTAACAATTGAATACTAACTAACTTGAATAGGTTAATTCACTTCATTCTTAGATTCAATCTGCAGCCTGCACACAGTTATTTACAGCTGACAGGACTTTTTTACTGCCATCTCAGCTTTTAATGATTCCATAATAACAGAGACTTTGAGAAAAACAGTACCAGATGAAATGATTTCTGCTTTTTCTGACATTAGCATTCAAATCAATCAAGAGCTGGTAATTTTTGGCTTATTCTGTATTTGTTGATATCACACTCCTTACGGGTTAAAAAGATGGAGAGAACACCACTGTGATCCTTATCACTACAAATGAGCCATGTGTATCAATTCTGGACAGCATTACCAGATGAGAATTTTCACAACTCCTATCACACTTTACAGAACATTCTTGTTAAGCCCCCCCCCAAGCCTGTTTATTTCAGTCAAAAACAGAGGTGAAAGCTACTGGATATCTTTACAATTATTTAAGGCTTTCACTGATTTCACATAATATATGAATCTATCCTTTATCTATTCAAGGCTCAGTGAGTTAAATTGCAAGAGGCTTGTTCTCACCTTACGTCTTAGAAAAAGATATGTTCAGATAAAGAAACTGCTGTAAGCTATGCAGTAAGTATCTGATATAATTATTAGTGTAATAAAATAACTCTTGGAGGGAAGTAACTCCTTGCAGTAAATGGAAAGGAATTGGTATTTACATGACAAGACTCATTTGGCCAAGTATAAACAGCCACAGCTGGCCAGATGAGTAACTTCTCTCTATCTAGAGAAGGAAAGGAATTCCTGCAACATAGAGCTATTAATTTGAATTGAACTATCACAAGCCTACCCTGAAAAACAGATGCTCTGCAATTCTATTTCATTATCTTCTGGCTAATTTTGTCTTGTTTCTGCTGTTAAAGCTGAAAAATTTTAATTATCAAGTCTGGCTTCTGTTAAGTATTTGTCTTTTTGTTTGTTTGTTTCAAATGCTACTTAATGACATATATTTTGGAGTTGTTTTTTTTTTTTTTCCCCTGAGTAACACTAACCAAATTAAACAGCTAAATAAACTTAGAGGCTCAAAAATTGTCTTTGGTTTGAATAAAAATACATTTCTTCAAGAATACAGAAGGACTTTAAAGACAACACATACAAACCAAAGAGGAGAACATCTCAATGTCCTATCACTGATACCTGCTAAAAGTGGCAGCTTAGGGAACACTTACTGACCCTTATTCCTGTGGCAGTTTAAGCAGTGAGCTACTTCTCTCAATTAATACTTCAGAAACCTCCCACTCAAGTTCCTTCAGAAATCCTGCGTAAATACTACCAACTTTTTTCACCAATTGCTATTTTTAATTTTATTGATTTACTCAGAAATGAGTTCTTCTGACACTTTTAAGACTGTTCTTCCTATGTTTCCAGAGAAAAGAAATGCTCTACAGTGGGAAACTCACAGTGATTCTTTGTGGTGAAGGCTTCCTCAGTAATCTCTCAGCTGTGAGCCCTGCATATTCTCCAGCATGCTTCTGCTTCTGTTAAGCTCAAAAAAGAAAGCCTTATGGTTACTATTTAAGTCTATTGCAAGTTATATTTAAAAAATATACCTTGCTATTTCATTACCACTTTAAGTTAAGCCTACCAAATCTACATTCTTTACTATTTTTCTCACTTCGATGTAGTATCTAAGTTCTTAAGAGATGTCTTTCAAATTCAGCTCTCCGTAATTTGTATCAACACACCAAAAACTGTTTCCTGCTTAGCCTTGTAATTGCTTCCAAATTGATCTTGTAAGAACCTCCTAATTCTTTCTCACTTCCTTCTCCTGCTAGTATAACAATAACATTCGTCAATGTTATTGATTAATGCAATCATTTCTCTGAAGTACAAATAATAAGAGTAAAAAACAGACTAATAATGAAGATCTCTGAGCTATCAAAATAACCCATGGATCTCCTCTGCCATCAGACAACATAAAGCTTGTTCATTTAGCCATTCCTAACCATAGAAGTAAGGTTTTACCAGAAGAAATGATTAACTGTACAACCCTTATCTTCTCTGTTCTTCAGCTCTTGATGAGAATGACATTATAAAGAAAAACAATAATAAAAAGGACTCCTAGTTACATGTAAGAAAGAAAGAAACAGATTTTCTCATAAACACTCTGAACAGTATTCCATCCCTAAGTATATAGGATGCTTAGCAAAAGCAGATATGACATCCAAGGTCACTGTTTTAAACAGATTACTTCATATTCATACTACCTAAGGGCTTTTCTCAGCTGAGCTTAAGTCTAAAAGCTTAGAAAGCCAACCTGGAATCACCAAATCTCTCTCATATCCACATCACAGAATGGCCCGGGTTGGGAGGGACCTCAAGGATCTTGAATCTCCAATCCCCCTGCCACAGGCAGGGTCACCAACCTCCCCATTTAATACTAGACCAGGCTGTCAGGGCCCCATCCAATCTGGCCTTGAACACCTCTAAGGACAGGGCACCCACAACCTTTCCAGGCAGCCTGTTCCAGCATCTCTCCACTCTCATCATAAAGAACTTCCCCCTGACATTCAACCTAAATCTTCCCTCCCTCAACTTAAAACCACTCCCCCTTGTCGTGCTGTTTTCTACCCTTTCATAGAGTTTACTCCCATCCTGTTCATAGGTTCCCTTTAGGTACTTAAAGGCTGCAATTAGGTCATCCTGCAGCCTTCTCTTCTCCAGGCTGAACAAGCCCAGCTCCCTCAGCCTGCCTTCATAGGGGAGGTGCTCCAGCACCCTGTTCATCTGCGTGGCCCTCCTCTGGACCCTCCCCAACAGCTCTTTGTCTTTATTGTACTGAGGGCTCCAGACCTGGACACAATACTCCAGATCAGGCCTCAAAAGAGCAGAGTAGAGAGGGACAATCACATCCCTGTCCCTGCTGGCCACCCCTCTCCTGATGGAGCCCAGGATACCATTGCTTTTCAAGCTGAAAGAGCACACTGCTAGCTCATGTTAAGTTTTTCATCCATCAGGACCCCAAGATCCTTCTCTGCAGAGCTGTTCTCAAGAACTGCTCCTTCCAGTCTGTATAGATGCCTGGGATTCCTCCAGCCCAAGAGCAAAACTTTGCACTTTGCTGTGTTGAACCTCATTAGGTTCACCCAGGCCCACCTTTCAAGTCTGTTGAGGACCCCCTGAATGGCATCCCTTCCTTCCACCATTTCAACCACACCACTCGGCTTGGTGTCATCAGCAAACTTGCTGAGGGTGCACTCAATTCCATCGTCAATGTCACTGATAAAGATATTAAAAAGCACCAGTCCCCAGGACACTGGTGGACACCGCTTATTACCAGCCTCCACCTAGACAATCACCACCCTCTGTCTGCAGCCTTGCAACCAATTTCTTATCCATCGAGTGGTCCACCCATCAAATCCACATCCTTCCAATCTGGAGATAAGGATGTGGTGGTGGACCATGTCAATGGCCTTGCTCAAGTCCAGGTAAATGACATCAGTCACCTTCCCTTTGTCCACCAGTGCTGTCACTCCATCATAGAAGACCACAAGATTGTTTAAGCATGACTTTCCCCTGGTGAAGCTGTGTTGGCTGTCTCAGATCACACACTTATTCCTCATGTGATCAAGCATGCCATCCAGGAGGATCTGTTCCATGATCTCCCCAGGTACAGAGGTAAGACTCCCCAGCCTGTAGTTTCCAGGGTCCCCCTTGTTCCCTTTCTTGTAAATGGGAGCGATGTGACCCCTTCCTCCAGTCATCCAGGACCTCTCCTGACAGCCACAACTTTTTAAAATATGATGGAGAACGGCTCAGCTGCCTTCAACCTTTAATGATCTCCTCCACACTGGTGAGCAGTAGGTCCAGCAATGCCTCACCTCTGGTCGTTCTGTCCAGTACACAGACCAGAAAGTTATCATCAGTGGATTCCAAGAACCTTCTGGTCCTCTTGCAGCTCACTGTGTGGCCCTTCCAACAGATGGTTGATACTCCCCATCAGGATGACATCCTGTGGGCACAATGCCTCCCACATTTGAAACAAGAAAGCCTCTTTAACAGTCTCCCCTTCATCAGGTGGCCTGTAGTATACCCCTATCACCTGGCCTTTGTTAGTCTCATCCCTAATTCTAACCCACAGAGTCAGGAACAGGTTGAACACCTTTCTCAGTCAGAGCTCCTCACAGTCTATCCACTCTTTGACATAGAGGGCAACTCCCCCACCCTTCCTACCTCACCTATCCCACCTAAAGAGCCAGTAACCCCCAATGGAGGTATACCAGTTATGGGAGTCACTCCATCATGTATCCATGACAGCAACAAGGTCATAATTGTCCAAGCGCATCACAGTTCCCAATTCACTGTGCTTATTTCCCAGGCTGCATGTATTGGTATAAAGGCACTTCAGCTGGGCTTTCCATCTCACCACCTTTATAGAGGAACTAGGATCCCCTAGACAGCAGCATCCCCCTGCCTTAGTCCATCCCTTTGTACTCCACCATCTTCACCCATAAGGTTTGATATGAGCCCTCAAATGATCCACTCAAGCCGTGGTCCTCATTTTGTCCCCTTCACACCTAGTTTAAAGACCTTTCAATGAGTCCCACCAGTTCCTCGGCTAAGATCCCCTTACCCCTCTGAGACAGGCTACTTCCACCTCCTCAAATCAGCCCACATAATCCTCGCACCCTGACTCCTCCTCTCTGTCCCGCCTGCCTGCTCCCGGAGGCCTTTTCTAGACATGGGGCGCGGATACAGAGCCGTTGCCCTGGCAACGTCCACGCCGCGTGAGCCGCTCTCGCGAGAAGTGCCCGGCCGAGAGCTGCGGGGGATCTGCGGATGTGGGGATCCCTTGCCTGAGGGATGAGGTGCCCGTCCTGGCCCAGGCACAGTGCCTTGCTGGCTTCATAAAAGCCCTAAAAAGAGCTTTTTGGTCGGCCTTCTTTCCGTTAGATCCCTTGCCCAGCACAGTCTTACCTGCCTTGAAGCTGGTCTCCGCAGCAATCATATATATTTTCTAAAATGATATTATACATGTTATATAAAAATATAATCTCAATATTCTTGGGGATGGAGCAGAATAGTTCTCTTTTTTTTTTTTTTTCAGCATGTTTTTATCCTAAGAAAAGGTTGTTCACCTCTTGTGTTTGTTTGAGTGTCTCTTTGTTTTTCTATTTGTATGTATTAAGAATGGAGATGGGATCTCTAAGCCACAGATGTTACCCCTGTTATTGTGGCTGGTTGTGAAAATATATGTAAGGGAAGATGCACTGTGTTTCACACTATATATCTGTGTGAAAGGAAATGACTCTCTGTGAAAAAGATATGTTTCTTAAGATAGGTAATTAAGCATAAAATGAAAGTCATTTAGTGTAGTGGAGATACAAACAGATAAGAAAAAATTCGTGTGAAAAATAGGAAAGTAGATACAGTCAACTACTGAAGCATTTTATGTTTGCCATCATGAATGAATGTATTCAGTCCCATTATACAATTAAAAGCAGGGCTTGCTTTTGTTTCTGTCAGGACTAAACACATAGTTATCAATTTTTTACAAACTCCAATTTCATTTGTGCAGCTACTCAGCATCACATGGCAGACCTTGTAATTTTTCATCTATTCTGATCCTCTGCAGGAAGGGTGATGAGTTCCTTGTTCTTCCACCTGTTGGAAAAAAGTATCTCCTCTGACAACCTAACAATAAAAAGTTCCTGCTTCATTTGAGTGCTCCAAATGCTAAACTAATTTGAGCTCAGGAATGCTATTCTTGCTTTGTTCAAGTTCTGCTTTCTGCCTTTTGAAGCCCATCTCCCTCCTCTAACTGGAAAGGGTAACCAACCCTTTCAACATTCACTAAGACTCTCTCTTGCTCATCATTAGGAACAGTGGAGCAGAACTCCTCATTAGGGCAGGAAGCATTCAATGCATCATGCTGAACTTCCATTTGTGCCGATCTTTGCTAAGGAAAAAAAAAAAAAAAAAAGAAAGATCAATTATTATTTGCCTATAGTTCATCCTTGCATCGCAACAGGAGGACTTTTGCTACTGGAACGATAACTTCAAAAACAATCTCCCCACTTTGTTGGATCCTCCCATCTCCTACTGTTTTCCTGGAGAATAAATTTGGCTAGTGATTAGAACACTTGCCTGAAGATCAAGAAACCTGACTTCTACTCATAATTATGTGTATTCACTGTGTAACCCAATCTGTTCCTCTGCCCATAAAAATTGAGATAATAGTACCCACTTCTGTAAAGTACTTTAAAGCTTCAGATAAAAGATGCTGTAAAAGCTAAGTGCTATTATTAAAGCTTTCTCAGTAAGCTGGGTATCAGCCAGAGGAACAGAAGGCTAGGCACAATACCTCACCATCAGAAAGACTATACTAAAATGGAGGTTACAGTAAATGACAAAACATTTCAGTTCTCACATAAACTTTTAACAAATTCCATCACCATTTTGACATACATCTCACAGTGCTTTTTTTTAAATGGTAACTGCTAGAATCTCTCAGTCTTCAGAGAGATTTCCTATTTTGGAAAAGAAAATTTTACTACTTCATGGTCTGTAGAAACCTTCCCAGTAACCAGCACCAAAGTTTTAGAGCAGAACATCAAGAGATTTAAATGAAATGCTCCATACTATCTAAATCATGACTAGTTAAATCTTTCTTACCAAACTGAAAAAAATGTTTGTCCAAAAGAGCTGTGTTCAGAAGAAATTGAACTTATTTCCCCCACTGTCTGCTGTACTCTACATGCCTTTCTGTAGTTCAGCCTGTATGTAAAATCATGCCTAATGAAAGCTTAGAGCACTGAATTCAAAACAGCACTCAATAGCTACAGCTGGTTTTTCTTGGAAAATCTATATTATTGGCTTGGTTTCAACCAAGCTGGTAAATATTTTTGATCACAATTCTCTCTCAATAAGGGAGATTTTGCTAGCGGCAGGAGGGCCTAAAAATCTGTTCTCCTACTTCCTGAAGGGTATTTAAACTATTTGAAGAAGTTCATCATAAAGAAGTGTTCTTTATTTTTTTATTATAATTTAGGTGATTATGAAATACAGTTTTCCATTTAATCTAAAAATTCCTTGTGTCGTGTGTTGTTTAGACCATGAACTGATTTATAACTAAACAATTCACCCTGCTCATACTAAAACAGATCTAATAAATTCTCACAGCTTCCCTATATGGAGTCAAAACATGCAAGAGGAGAAATGCTATAAGAAACCCACAAAACCTATACATAAGCTGCAATGTCTCCTTTTTCTGCCTTCATAACACAGCTAAACTGCTGCTGTACTGTGAAGGCAGGAGCTCAAGGAAGGGAGGGAAAGGTATGCCACCTTTACTGTTGACTGGTGGGATCAGGCTCTTGAGAGCCCTCTGTGAGTGGCCAGACTCAGAGGCTGACTCATGAGATGTAACAGGTTCCCTGTGCTAAATTAGAATGGAAAGGAGAAATATATTCTGTCAGGTTTGCTCTTCAGCAGACCCTTTCTATAGGCTATATAGAAGCAGGTTGTAGTCAATCTTCATTGTCTGTGGACAGAGCAATCCCCAAAGCCCCTTCAGCAACTGGCACTTGTACAGATGTGTTCACTTGTATATGAATAGGTGGGAGGTCTGGAGAGATAGTGTGTAATCTGACACTAACTGTAAAGATGAGCTGCTTTTCATTATATAAAATGTCAGAATCATACCAGAATAGGTATCATCTACACTGAAAAACACTTTTCATTTGTCTAGAACAAAGTTATATATATATATAAAACTCTGTGGTTTGTACCTCTTATTTAGTTGATCAACTTTTCCTGAGAGGAATGAGTCCTGGGAGATGAGCACAGATCACTGACAGAAATGGGAGCTGACCTCATATCCAGCAATAGCCTTCTGGGTGCATCTTTATGCTTGTAGACTAATTCTGCAGTATACTTCATGTACTTCCTTTGTCCTTTGATATACTGTGGGCCCCTCTTCTCTCACTTTACTCATATCCACATATTCTGTGATTATACATGCTCAGCCACATTGGTCCAAATCTAGATTGCAGCACAAGAGTACTTTTCTGCCTCTGAGACAAATGTAGAAATACCACAGGAAGGCTTACATCTGTAAACTGGTTATTCTCTGCCTGTTTGGTTCCTTGATTCCCTGAGTCAAAGGAAAATCCCTTTTGAAAGGGAATTCTGGAGATTACCTTGTCCAACATTCTCTTGAAAACAAGGCCTTAACTTACTTTATCCAAGGTCCTGTCAAGTCATTCTTTAATGTTTCCAAATAAGAGATTTCATTAGCCTTCTAGACAGCCTGTTTAAATGTTTAATTGTTCTCAGGCTGGAGAACTTTTTCAATATACCTAGACCAAGTTTTTTGTTTGTTTGTTTGATGTTTGGTTGTTTGGTTGTTGTTTTGTTTTTTATTAAACAGTAAGGGCCCATTTTTTCTTAACTTGCTATAGATCTTCTTCGTGAAATCACCTCCATCCTTCCAACTACATATTGCAAGACTAATAGATTGCCCCGATGAGAGCTTCAAACTTTCTTAATATGTCAAGTTCTTCAGCTCTCTGTTCTTAAGAGAAATGCACTCCAGAATGACAAGAGGCAATTATAGTTATAACCTACCTGCAGCTTAGCTTGCTTTGAATAGACAATAAATAGACTTGAGCCCCATAACTGAAGAGACAGCAAATTTTTTAGTATATATGAAATTTAAGGCAATTCAGCAACAGAAATTAATAGAATTACACTTCAGCTCAAATTTTCAATGAGCTTGCATGGCTTAGGTGACATATGGAAATTTATTATGCTTTCATCTTTCTATCACACTGCTGAGAAATTTTTCATGGATATTTGAAAGTAAGAAGTACTTGTTCTATAGATAAGTCATTAATAAGATGAAGAAAGAGAAGCAGTTCTTTTTAAATCATCCATCTTTTTCTTCTGATCCACAATTGACTAAAAGTTTGGTTTTCTAATTTTTTATAGATGCCTGACAAATTGTGTCAGAGTTTATAGCACAGAGTTCTGAACAAAAACGATTGAGGTCATAATAATTCAACTTCATAACGGAAAATGAGTATATAAATTACATTAGAGGGATATTTTACATATTTTTATTATCAGAAGTCTGTGTCAGCAGTATCAGTGTAATTTGGCAGACTTCATTTTGACATCAGTTTTTCAGAATACTTATTATTTCCTACATGATGTATTTTAAGAGAGAGATTATTTTAGACATATGTAATAAGCTTTGTAATCACTGTTCTATCTTTGTATGATATGGTAATGCAACTTGGATTTATGCATGCTCTGACTGTCAATTATGCTTTATTCCTTGTTTACACCAAGCAAAAGAACCCATGAGTATAACACAAGATGCTAATTCTCCATTTGACTGTGCTAAGCTGCCTGTGGGACTCATCTGGAATATCATTTTCAACCATGTTATCAAATTAGAACTATTACAAGGAAGTGAACTGGTTGCAGATTTTATTATAAGAGAGATAAAAAATATTCCTGTATTATATACTTAGTATTTCCAAAGGTAAATGTATGACACCTTATGTTTGTAAAAGCTAATTTATATATTAAAATAAAAGCATTTACTTTAAAGTGAAATACATTTACCCAACTAATCAAATAAGAAGAATTATGAGTGCATGGACAAAGAAGTATAAATACTGACCTTGTGTAGATAAAAGCTTCATAAAGCAGTGCTTTGCTATTGCAGGCTACCATGTGATATGGCCCTGCTCTCCTATTTTATTTTCTAGGCCCATGATGCCAGAAGCAGATGTTGGTGATATGGCAGTAGAGGCTGAACCTTCTCACCACTGCTCCATTACATTTTGTTGCTGTGAGATGGAGCAAAGGTGTGTCATTGAATTCTTCCATGGGGAAGCAATTGTACCCACTGACATTAATTGATGCTTACTGAATGTTTCTGGGGACCAGTCAGTGGATGTGAGCACAGTAAGGTGGTGAGTGGTGTGTTTCTGCAACTGTGACATGGTCAATGTGAAAGACAAACCATGTTCTGGATGACTATTCACAGTTGGTGCGGTTGGTGCAGATTTTGATAAGCACAGCACTCAGGTTTTTTTTTTTTTGCCATTCATGAATGGCAAAAAAAAAGGCATAGATAATGGTAGCAACTATGCTGATAAATAGTATTTTGCAACTGGGAATTTGCTTTCTCCAATAGTGTGTTATTGTGCTTTTTTATCTGTTGAGGTTTCCATGGAAATAAACAGCAGGCATTACTTTCAGAGTGGCCTACATACGTTCAAATAAAAATAGTAATCCAAAATAACCATTACAGCTACTACCTACCTACTTCTAAATTATATATATATGTGTGTGTGTATATATATATATATAGGTTTGGTTTGGTTTGGATTTTTTTGTTTGTTTGTTTGTTGCTGTTTTCATTAATTGCAATACTAGCATGTAATTGTGGAAAGTTACTAAGTCATGATTATGAAAACTGCAATTACCAATAATTCTTATATATTCTTCTCAATCTCTTGATAAAAGGTATTTAGTTACTATAGATAAAAAGGGTATCTTCATTTACAAAGTCCTCAGAAGATTTTAATGTCATCTGGAATATTGAAATTCATTAATAAGCACCACTTTGGCTGCTTTTTGTTTAATGAACGAGTGGCGAAAAAAAAAGTTGAAATGTTATTCTGCACTGTTGAATGGCAACAGTGACTTTCCATTCTAATTAGGTTTAAACTTACAATTAAATCCCCTAAGGTAGATTATGGATAATATCTAAAAAGTAATCACTAGCAAGTACCCACTGTCTACACTTTTCACTAATGATGGAGTTTCTGTTATTTCATCTTTCAATTACCTGGGATATCCTAGTATTCTAAGGAAAGGGTACTGTAAATTTTTACTTCTTACAACATTGACAAAGGAATTATTGAAAGAGAGAAGATCAATGTGTGCCAGTATTACTTCATATTTTTTTTTTTTGGAACCAAAGGGTAGGTTAGGGTAAAATATTCAATTGATTAAAATGGAAGTGCAGGAGAGATCAGGCAAGGCTAGAAAAATCAAATATGGACACAAATAATTATATTTCTTAGGAGAGGCTTAGCAGAACTGTGATTTCATCCTATTATCTGTACAGTGCATGTTTCTGTTAAAGCCCTCACCCGTGTAGGCATAATTTAGAATAGAATGTTAACTTTAAGAAAGTTCCTACACAAAAGCTATGCTATTTCAGAAAGTTCCAAGTTCCTTGTGAACATGTAATTCCCTGCTTTTCTCCCAGTGACACATGGACATAAGCAAGTTGATAGAAAATAATGTCCTATCGTTCTGAACACTACCTATTTTCTTCTGAACCTTACACAGAGTTAAGATGAAGGGTATGATGCACACAACTCATTTTCAAGAAGGCTTTTTATTCCTCTGGCTTTGCATCATACACAAATGCAGGCTTATCTTGTTTCATTTCAACTCTGAAGCCATGAAGAAACAATTAGTGCTGCTGGTGGACACATCTCCCCCACAATTTATGCTGTGGATGCCCTGTAATGTTAAACAGGACTCTCACCCATTTTTAAACGTCTATCTATACTTTGAGTTCCATCTCTCTTTATGTACTAGCATCTAACTTGTACTGGACAGCTTATGGAATTGCGCTTCAAGTAGCTATTCTGACCAAGATAAGTGTTTAAAACTTCAGGAAAGTTTACTATTGAGAAATTGTCAGTGCTCCAGTCATAGACTATTGGTGATTTATCTTTTAACTACTGGTGTATTTACATGGAACAATGAAACTTTGGTTCAGGGGGACTTTGCAGAAAAGGGCAAACTTGTCATAGGAAAGACATGGATAAAAAGGCTGGAACCAGTTTTGAATGGATATATCTAACATGAAATGTGGAGAAGACAACAAAATAAGCATGTGATGCACAGGGAGGAAGGCAGGATGAGCTCACCATTCTGGCTTGCTGAGGGTCCTCAAACTGCTGCTAAGCAGTACTGTACAGAGTCAAGACCATTCACATCTAAGGTCCCAAGGAGTTGGGAGGTAATAGGATCAGGACAGCTGACTTCAACTGGCCAAAGGGATATTCTGTATTGTATGATATCATGCAGAACAAGAATTTTGAAGGGAGTGAGAGTTCATCTCACTCTCTTTTACTCGCTGTGGAACTAAATGGGCAGAGAGCAGTTGCTTGTGAATTACTAGTTAGCATTACTTTTTATATAGATTCATATATATATTTATAGATATATAGAATCATTAACTATTATTATGCTTTTCCTTTTCTCTATCTTAGTAACTAGTTTTATCTCAACCCATGAGTTCTATTTTGTTGTGGTTTCTGGTTTTTTTTAATTCTCTCCCCTATCCCACTGGGAAGGGGTGTAGTGTGAGAACAACTGTGTGATGCTGAGCCACCTTTGAGTTGAATGATAGCATGTATACAAGGTACTCACCAGACTGAACCCCAGAAACACAGAGCAGAGAACAACGTGTAGACTTAATTACATTAACAATGTGTTGCGTCTAATATCTGGCGTCCTTGAAGTGGTCATACATGACAGTTCATGCCAAATGGGAGCAAAACAATGCAAAACTCTCTGGAGCCCAAGGTTGTGTACTGGATCCCAGTCCATTGGTCAGACACAGGCTGACAACCAGAGAAGTTACCTTGAAAGAACCCAAGATTCTAATGCAAAGATTATAATTATTTAAGGTTTAACTTTTCTATCCATAACTTATCCTCTCCTTTTTGTTGAAAATGTAAAAAACGAAGGATTTTTTTTACAGATGGAATATTATCATTTTTTCTTTTTCAGACAAGCAGCACTTTATTTCAAAAGCAATGGTGCATTGCAGTTTGAAAAAGAATCTGGCCAAAATTTTAAAGGATATGTTCTTGCTTCACCAAAATGTTTATTGTATTATTAATCNGGCGCGGTTCCGTGGGTCCCCCGCACCAATTGTCACGGAACTGGGCCGAACCTGCCCGTAAACAGTTGAGAACTGTTCAGTCAATCTGTTCATATATGGAATGTTCAAAATTGAATATGCCAATGGAAAATACAATATAACTGGAATTTTCTGCAAGGAAGAGATCAGTGACCACAATTTGCAGTGTGACTCCCACTGACCCATAGATCATTACAAGCTTAAAGCCAAAGACCTACAGTTAAGCATGGACTTAAGTCCTACTTAAAGAATAGCAGCTTAGCACATTTTCAGAGTTACGCATATAATTAAATGCTTTGTTGTAAAGAAGCCTCATTGCTTTGCATGATCAGACTTTGACTGTAATCACAAAACATATACAGGTAATGATATTTCTGGTTGAAAAGAGGATAATGATCCATAATGTGCTTTTATAATATAGACAGTGAACATCTGGAAGAGGTAAAATGAAATCAGGTAGGTGACAATGGTGAATATTTGATTTATGATAACCGCATCTGCCAGAGAGTATGCAAACCTAGGTACTCAATGTAGGTAAATTGAGAATGTGTTTATCTCCATTATAGGTCCATACATCAATTTGTGCATCATTTTTCACTTTTATTACTCCTTGGGTTAACTTTCAGATTTAAGGAGTACTACATATCCTTTGCTGAGCTCAGAAAAAACTCAGAATAAATAAACACATCACAAATACCAATATTTTTTCATGAATATATTCTTTGTATTATATTTATTGATTTAATATGTCTTCCACAGGGCTTTAAATTTTATCTTACTCTCTGTGTAGTGTCATTTCCACTGGAAACTTATAAAAGTAATGGATAGCAGCCTTCTGGAGACAGACTTCTGAGAAATTTAGTTCACCTCAGGTTGTTCAGCCATCCAGTGAAATAATCTCTTTCCGTGACACATGAGGATTGCACTGATCACTTTTTAAATGTTCATTAGATATCGTAAATCAGAACTGGGGAGAAAAGGAAAACGAGGACTAATAATATTTCTTC
The DNA here is from genome assembly GCA_013399175.1 of Odontophorus gujanensis. NCBI lineage: Eukaryota > Metazoa > Chordata > Aves > Galliformes > Odontophoridae > Odontophorus > Odontophorus gujanensis. The sequence goes on along the minus strand of VXAB01008223.1, from coordinate 907,647 downwards.
TGTTTTCTTTACAACTCTCAGTTTTTCTGTAAAAATGGCAATGTATCATGGACTAACTTTAAGAGACTTGGGAAATATGGTTTAAGATAAAATTTTCATTCTTAGCCTGGATAGCTTTTTATTTATTATTTTATAAGTGGGGAATTAAGACTTTTCTCTAGCCAATACGCAGTGAAACCAATAAAGGTAGATTTCTGCAAAATATATCTCCACATCAGCATTGTTAATGAAGAGTTACAACTCAAAGCTTGATTAGTGCATGCACTTCTACTTCAAAGATTCATAAAACAGGCTTATTTTGTCTCTATGAGGGTCTATTGACTTGAATAGTCTATTTAGAATGCGTGAGATGAAGTATACGTGCACTCCTGTTTATGTTTACACTATAAAGGGATTTATGGCATCAATACAAATTTTAAAAAATGTGAAGGTGAAAACATCGTTAGACATTGAGAGGCTGTCAATTGATTATCTTACCTCAAGAGATTTTTACACAGATGTGGCTCTTATAACACCGTATGTGGGCTTTTTCTGCCTTTCTGAGTTGGCGGTTGTGCTTCAAAGCCCGTATCGGGAGCCACATATTAATGGCTTTCTGATGCTACGTTGAACCATTGATCCTGCAAAGTTTGCAAACTCTGTGACAATGAAAGAGGCATCCTGTCGCTCTTTTCATGCTTTTTCTTTTCAAAAAAAAAAAAAAAAGAGAGAGAGAAAGAATATTTAAGAAAATCTTTTCAGCATTTCATTGAGGCACTTCTGAAAAAAGTCTTTGAAAGTTGTCTCGGTGAACACTTGAAAGGCAAAATTCATCTCTTAAGTTTCATATTACTGTTGACATCAAAATATTTTTTAACATCTACATGCTAAAACTAACAAGCATTACTTTAAATTGCAGTTTGTAATTGTAATAACAATTCTCAGCTCCAGAAGAAATAAAATGTGAGGTCATGTGAAGAAGCAGCGTGTTAAGAATACTTGTTGCCAAGAGAGAAAGCAAACCTTGATTCTAATACGAAGTAATGAGGCAGGCATAACTGGTTGCTGTTGTTCACCCAGTTCACTAGGAGGGACACTGCTGCTCAGACAGTTTGAACTCTGGCTCTGGATACCTGAGCAGCAGGAAAAATCCAATTTTGATTCCAGCTAGAAAATCGTAAGACTCGAGAAAAGCAGTGGTTCATGCAGGCAGGATGTACAAGGAGAGCACAAGCTGGACCACTTTCTTTTCATCTGGGAACAGCAAGGAGCAGCACTCTATTTAAGCAAAGATGATTGCCCACAGCAATTGGGATGTGGCAGAAATGCAGACAGAGGGTCCACAACATTTCTGGGCTGATGCACGCACCCAGACAGAGCTCTCAAGGAGCAACTGAGCTGCCCAGATCCTCTGTCGTGGAGAGCTCCGGAATCTCAAAGTCCCCAGGAATCTGGGGATAGAGGTGGATGTGGTGTGCAACTGTGTCCAAAATACATTCAGCCTTATAAAACAGTCTGGCGTTTATTCCCTTTGCAAGGCTAACAGCATGCGCAGTTAATTTACAGACTAAAGTTTCTCATTAACTTTTAACAGTAAAGGCTGATATTTGGGTCCTAAATCAAAGTATAACTGCAATGTTATTTTCTTTCTGTTGTAAATTTGGCATGGTCTCATCCCTTTCCAGATATGCAAGGAATTGTCTTTGTAATTCAATTCATTTATCTTTGAATGCCAGTTCTTCTGCTGAAGTTTTCCACCTCTGTGCTCCACTAGAAGTCTATCATGTGACATTCATCTATTCTAATATTCTCCATTCTCCAGTTTGCTGAAAATTGCTGATGTATTTGAAACCCTCTTGTTCTCCAAGAAATCCAAGTGGCGTGATTTAGATGGGAGACCTGCAAAATGAATACACCATTGTTCTGTAGTTTATTAACATAGCGGATCATTGAGCACTGTTCTACAGCTTATTTGCTTTTCTGCTGGAAACCAAGGATGCTTATTACTAGGTTTGGGAATCCCAGTTTTTTAGACCTCCTATTGCCCATATGTACCGACCATGTGCTTTGCATTTGTTTGTTTGTTTTTTCCCCCAATTTCTCAGTTAAATTGTAACCATGAGGATTATAGTCAGAGTTATGACTAGTTTTGATAAATTCAGCTTTAAGATGCTGATACCAGGTTGTTGTGCCAGCTTCAAAAAATACCTTTGCCATTTTAAGTCTCACATTTTCAAAGGTTTGGGGGAGACCAAGATGAAATATTTCACCATTTATATACCACGATCACATTTTTGTGCTATTTTTTTCCTCACTTTGAAGTCATGGTTTCTCAGGTGACAATAGCTTAACCCCCAGTACACATTCTTTGCTTGCACTGATATTCTTAAGCCTGCATATTCCATGTAATTAAATTTAATACCTATTATGCTCTACATTTCTGTTCTAATACTGTTATCAGGGATTTTCAGCACCTTAGACCTCTATTTTTTTCCCTTTCAATATATGCAGAAAGGTAGGATGTGATGTTAGATGTTCTCAGACCTTCACTTCCATGCTTTTATCAAGGAAATGTGCAAATCATATTAGATTAAGAGATCCTTCACACATGCTGAAATAAGAAGATGCTTATGTCTGCTCTGAATCAGAATGATTTCCATGAAATGCTTTCTGAACTCTATTTTCAGCAAAGTATTTACTTCAGGCTATTTTAAATGGAAATTAAATTATTGCATTCAGATGTCTGTGAATAATACAACATTCCTGGCTTTCTGTTGCTTAATTTTCTTATCTTCCTTTTATTTTCCTTTTTTTTTTTTTTCTTAGTATTCAACAGCTTACTTTATTCGTGTTTAGTTATATATTCAATTATTTTTTCAAGAAATTCAAAATTTAATGTCTGCCAGTTTTTCTATAAGTCACAACATTGGCACTTAGGTTTCATAACTGCAGGCAATTTTTCAATTCAATTTATATTTCTTATCTAATATCACAAAACACAAAGAAAAATAAAGGAGTTATCCTACTGAAAGGTTAATATAAGCCAAATGGATAAATAAATAATTCTTAGCTTATGCTTGATTAAGGATTCCTGATTCACTATTTTAGTGAAATGTTCACTTCAGTTTCTCCATTCCATAGAAACTGAAATATCAGAATCCTATCTGAACTGGGATGTGATCCTTCAAGGATTTATACCTCCTATACAAGCATGAGCATTATTAACTTTCTCAAGTATTTTGTGTGACTGGAACTTTAGCGTTATCAGACTAGCTTCAATTTCAATTTATCTAAATCCAGGTATAAATTAACTGAAGACAACAAGGAATGAAGTATTCTGTAAAGAAACAATATGAAGTTTATCTTGAAATTTAACAGAAATTCACAAAACTTGATATGAATTTTGGGCTAAAGATCTGGACATCGATAATATAAAGCTTAAGTAGTGCTGAAATTGAATATACATAGTAATTAGAGAACTAGAGATTTTCATACAATAAGCTTTTAAAAAAACCATAAATCAAACCAGTTTTAAATTTTGGAACTAAACTTTGCTAAATTTATTTATTCAGATAAATATGATGAAAGTGGTTATTCTTATACTATATAAAGTGTTTTCACTACATGGACTTTAAAATGATCATCTATGTTGTTCCATCATTATTATTAAAACATAAAAAATATTTCTTTTTTCTCCAAGCTTATTTACTTAATCGAGTGAACAATTTCAAAAATATATATGTAACAGCTGGATATCTTATGTTTCACCAAGAAATTTAAAGCAATAGGTAAATAAAAAATGCCAACTGGTTTGAAGAGGTTTAATTACAGTGCAAGCAAAAAAAAAAAAAAGGGAGCACACATTTCAGAGGAGAAGTAGTGATAAAGCTAAATTCTATTTACAGTTGAATTTGAAGAGATATCTTAGTTAATATGGGATTTTGTAGTACTGAATCTTAACTTGGTAGATTAGCAGAGAAAAACAGAGTCAGAGAATCTTAGAATGACTTTGGTTGGAAGGGACCTCAAGGATCCTCAAGTTCTAACTCCCTGCGAGAGGCAGGGTTCCCAACTGCTAGATTCAGTACTAGATTGGATTGCCCATAACCTCATACAGCCAGGTCTTACTCCAGGGATGGGGCATCCACAGCCTTTCTGAGCAAAATGACATCTGTGCATTTTGGATTTTTTATGTTGACAATAAAACATGAAACTTATATAGAAGTATAATTGTGTTTATGCCCACAAACAAGATAAATGGAACAAAATAATTATGAAAACACTATGTATTAACACCACTGTGGCACCTTTTCCTCAGCTGAAAAGCTCAGTGGTATAAGATTCTATAAACTGACAAATGGGACACTCAGTAATGAACAGATAGTCTAAAGTAGACCAACAAGAAGTCTTTCTTTAGCAACTCTGACTTATGCAGAGTTTCACAAAACCTTCTCACAATGCTGTGGACAGATTATCAGAAAAGAAACTCAGACATAATTTCCTTAAGGTCCTAATTCTTGCCAGTATTCACTGGAGAGAATGTACAAAAGTTTCAGATACTGTGGGAAGTTTTTAGTATTTATTTTTCAAAAATACATAGAAATACTGTATTCCAAAAGGTGAAGATATGAACAATATACATGCCTACAAGTCATTATCATCATAAACAAGTGAGGCTTGTTATAAATTACAGTGTTGGAATGGGAAAAAATTTCATCTTTAGCACTAAAGTTGCCATTCCCTGATACTAATTTGGATTTAGTTCATGAATTACTTGGGTCATATGGTCCAGGACTTTGGAATCTATTCACTGAACAAACATAAAATGCATATGCAAATATGTATGTGTATGAAAAGATAAGGAAAATAAGACAAAATTACATCAAACTCTAGAGGGCTTTTTTTTTTTCTACCCTATGTGGATATTTGGGTCACTTAATAAAAAATAATCTATCTGAAAACTTCATAGAAGAACTTTTACTAGAATTCAATTACTGAAACAAAGCCAATAAGTCTTTGGCCAAGACAGCTTTGATTTGAAATTCTGTGGAATGCTGGACTCCAGAAACAGCTTCAGTTACCTGTCACGTTATTAATTTCTGTTGGTAGGTAGAAGACTCATTAACAAACTAAAAGCACAGGAGTAGAACCACTGTAGGCTACGTAAGCGTACTATTGAATTACATGCATAGTGCAGGCATACTAATAACTTTTGCATTTCATTGCTGAATCTGATGACATGTAGTAACCGCTCCTTAAATTGTGTTCCCATTATGTCCTCACTGTTTCATCTCATTTTTAAGAGGGCCTTGAGGATAGCAGATGAATAAATGAACATTGCCTGAATATAGAAATATGTTTTCATAAAAGGTATTCACTGTTAGTGTCCGTAAGGACCATAACATCATTTGCTTCTGATAATTATGAAATCTCCAATTAATTCGTAAAAGTTTGGTGCCAATTTTAATTGTTATTTTCAATTGCTCAACTGTCTGAAGCTTGATTCATTGCTTGTTTTGAAATCTGAGTGAAGAAGACAAGTTGTTAGTTTTAGATTGGGTTTTATTTGACACTGCTTCCCCTGTTTAAGATTATACTTTGTGAATATCTACATTTCAAGAAAAACAAAAGTTATGATGAATTTGCTTTACTGCAGTCCTTTTTTCTTGTCTAAAGTGTTTTCTTCATCACAAAAACTCTCTGACTTAATTGAATCTCTAACCATTGATGATTCTCTTTTCTAAAACGGGGTCCAGCCTGACTTTGAAGGTTCTTAGGGCTGGGGCGTCCACTACCTCTCTGTGCAGCTTGTTCCAGTACCTCACTACACTTACAGTAAAATCACTTTACCAATCTAAATCTCCCCTGTATTAGTTTGAAACCATTTCTCTTTGTCCTATCATCATATCACCTTCCTGAGTCTGCAGACTGTGTGAAAAGAAATAGCAGCATCTTCTGCAGGCCTTGGTTTCCCACTTTTTATCCATCTGTAACTGAAAGTTTGTTTGTTTTTGTTCTTTATATAATTGGTCTTCAGTTGTCTTTTTGAAGCCTTTCTCTTGTCTTTATTATTTATTTATTTATTTATTATTTTCCTAGTGCTTTGCTGTGTAGCCTGTTATGTATTTTGATCATTACTTTTCTCACCGTTTTACATGCTTCCATGCTTTCCTGCCACTTCAATATCTTCTTTAATCATTTAAACTCTCTCCCTGACTGGTGGATCTTTAGAATTAATCACAGTCCCTACACATTAGTGACTCATAAACTTGAAGATACCCCTTGTGTCCTTCTGATTTTAATATTGATCTGGATTAGACATCTTATCTTACCAATTCCCAACATTACTTGACTCTTTTCCTTCATCCTGGTATTTCCATCTGAGTAATGGCAAATTGAAATTTCCACTCTGTAGTTTCAGCTGAGCTATCGTTCAGCAATCATTAATGCAACTGGAAAAAATATTAGAAATATATTTCATTTGCAGCATCCTTTCCTAGAGCAGACATCAGCAAAAGCATCATAAAATATGTAAAACTAAAGAAGTTTGAGTTCATATAGGAAAACAGAAATAGTTCAGAAAACTCCAACTAATTTTGCTATGTCACAATTACTACCGAGGAATCTCTTGGAATTAATTCTTGAAATTAAAAACACAAAAATACAGATGTACAGCTGTATTAGCTTAAAAGGAAAAAAAAATAATACTGGTAAAGTATCCTCTTCTGCCATATGCTTTTACTTCACATTTCATACTACTTTTTCAAGCTGCTTTTGTTTATTTTGTATTTCATAATTTTTCAAGCTATGCAAATAGAAGAGCTTGAATGTAACAAAAGCAACAACAAGTAGAATAATCCACGTGTTCGCATATAAATTAATAACTAAAATTAACTTTTCAATTATATTCTAAACTAAGTACTGTAAAAATGGTGAGAGTTGTACACGCAGTCCCAAAGAAAACATTTGCATCCCAGGGCTGTATTGGATTGTGCAGTGCGATGTACAGTCTGTACACAAGTCACTGAGCTGGGTCATAAAGCTACTCATAGCACTGACTTTGAACTTAACTCTTGACTGTATTCACCAGCAAAAGAATTGCACCAAAAGAAAAATGTAATATCATGTCTGTAAGAACACAAGCTGTGGAATGCTTCTCTTGTTTTGGATTCCATACGTGTTTTGCATAAAAGAAAGAAAATGTTCCTGCAATTACAAGTGGAACTACAGAGTTCATCTGCCCTCTGACAAGCTAATTCACCATGTAAATGTATTCAAGAATAGAATTGATTTTCATACAATTTACATTATGGATATGTCACATAGACAAGAGCTCTTACGGCATTCATTTGAATTTGTTACTCCTATTTGCATGACAAAGATTGAGATTACAACTTCTTTTTGCAGGGATTGATACTTTCTGCTGTCTATTCTTACTTTACATTATTCACAATATGAAATAAATATCCTATTTTTCTTTGGTGTGGAGATTTTTACAGTTACGATAGCTCCATGAGAGCAATGATTTACCACCTAGAGCAGTGATGTTCCCAAGTTGTGATACGTTATCAAAACATAAACAAGAGCAACAGGAAGGGGAAATCTTTGTTGCTAACATCCTGCAAATGTGATGCATTTACCCCTTATTTCCATGCACATTCCTAACCACAATTCACTGTTATATAGCATATAATATATAGTATGTATTAGATTACCTATAAAATAGTCCTAAGAATGTAACTCTGAAAGTGTGTTTCAAAGTGTACTGGTTTGGAAAGTTTGCAGCAACAATGTGAGACTTAAATACTCCAGCCTTGTTACTTTCCTAATAATGACACACGATGACCCAATTCTCCGCTGTCTTACATTTGCAGATCGATAAATTACTGCCTGGTTGTGTCTTGTCAGTCGTCTGTCCCACCATAACTGCTGCTAAACCTGTTAGCACACTCTAGTCTATCCGTGGGGTTCTCTGCAAACCCTGAGGTTTTCATGGACCTCCCTGTGCTTGGGCTGTTAGCAACTATGGAGCAAAGTGAACAGAGCCAAGAAGCAAAATACTGCTGCCTGCTTTTGCATATTTAACAATGTGTATGAGAACTCAGTAAAAACATCCACATGGCCATGGCCAAAGTGCTTATGCTTAGAATTGCAACATGTCTCTTGCTGTAATGCAGTAGTATTCTCAGTTATTATGAGAATCAATACCATGTTTTTCTTAAGTACTGAGGAACAGCTTACAAATAACCACAATTCAGTAAGACAAATGAAATATGATGCTGAGAAAATTGACATATAGTACTTGAAAATGGTGGAGATGTTTACATCATCAGAAGACTTTAAGCTCACTGCTGTCATAAATGTGGTATCTGTTATAATTTTATCATTTAAAAAGATGGCTATGACAGACTAGTTGTTTAGAAATCTTTTTGTTCTAAATTAGGCAATGAAAAACAGTTGAGGTTATGCCAAAGAGTTATAAGGAACAAAATAGTTATTATTTCATTAGCACTGTCCCTGTTTCCCACTCTTGCATTCTGAATTAAGTGATGCATATACCCTTTAAAAAATGCAAAGAGAAATAAATGTGAAATATGTAACAGTAATCAACTTTTAGAATTTTCTTTCTCAGATGTCATGGTTGATACATTACTTGTTTTTTTAAGATCTGACTGATTACTGTCAGTATATTAGTTCACTTTATACTGCCTAATGTAAGACATGGAAACACTGCACTCGCTCCTGAATATCTTCTTCATGCAGAAAATTCATTTGCATTAATGTAAAAAGTACACTAATCCTGATTCAAATTAATGACTGCTATTAACAAGTAACCCTGTGAGTAGCTGAAAAACTGAACAGCATTCTCCTGTGGATTTCTTTCTCTGACTTCTAAAAATATTCAAGCTTAAATTGATTTTTTTCTTGCATTTGGGGGGTCACAGTTCTCCTTCATATGGATTTTCTGGAGAATTTATAAGGATTAAACATAAGATCCACCTTTTCATGTTAATAGGATGTCTTTTCTTTACTTGTAAATCTTTTCTCATTAAAATTCCAGGCTCGTTGAAGCTATCAGATAAGTTCAAACAGTAGGAGGGATGACATGGAGACATCTACACCTTACTTTCACATACATTTCATTTCCTTAGAAACTATGGCTAACATATTAGTTCAGGAGAATTCTCACTAAAATTGAATGAATGATCTGTACATTCCTAGCTTCATTACCTGAAGACCTGAATAAAGATAAATGTATACACATTATTCTACTGAGAGACAACAGAATGGTGTCATATGAGGCATTAGTGTTTGAGATGAAAGATGTTCTCCACCTGAAGGAAAAAATAAAGACAAAATCTATTGAAGTCAGACCTATGCTGTATTGTTCTAAATAGGTCAAGAAAGTGAGAACTATATCAGAAAACAAGAAAAATGAAGGAGCAATGAGACACTGTAAACCAGATTTTCTGGACTGATTTCTCTGGTCTTCCCCATTAACATGTTGTTGCCAAATGTTGTTTGTCTCTATATGTGTTCTTAGAAAATTACCACATAATTACAGGTATTGGTTTTGATGGTACCAGAAAAAAGTATGTCGTGACAAGAGACTTCCTGCAAAAATAACACCTTTCAAAAATTATCTTTCTTTTTTTCTAAATTGATTTGCAGCTTTTAGTAGAAGAAAGGCCTCTGGGTCTCCTGCTTATGTATTTTAAAGGGTTCTCTGCATCTTGTAGCCCTGATCAGACAGGTCCCCCTGCAATCCCCATCAGACACATTGTGAAGGGAGCAGACAGTTTGGAACATGGGAAGATCATTACCACAGCACACAAACCTGCAAAAGGTTATGTCTTGGTTACTAATGCACAACTCTGTCACAAATGTGCCTTGAACTGTGAAGAGAAAAGAAACAATTCTTACTTCCACATGTTTGCATTTTGACAGACTTGCAGTTGGCTGGACAAATTTCAACAGTGAAGAAGTGAAAAAAATCAGAAACACAAGGACAGGATTTACCTACCATTCAGATACAGAATCTGCAATTTATTGCTGTTTATTCATTTTAGGTAGCATGGTCTGTTCTTTATTTAGTGCTCAGTAAGATTTGAAAAATATAAAAAAGCACAACCTTACTTCCAGATGTTTGGAAATTCTGTCCTATCTGTAAAATTTCAACAATTTTCTTTAGGCTTTGTATCATGTGAACTCTAGGAGTTAAGATGGATTACTTATCTCATATTAAAAAAAATACAAAACAAAATAAAATGCTTAGAATCAGTCTTGAATTATAAATCAATTCTTCCTCTAAACATTGTGGAAGAAATACTCCAATCCTCCATAAACTGTTCTCAGAATTAATAGGGTATTTGTAGTGAAACTTGGTGGAATCAAGATTTGAGACTCCACATGATAAAATAGGAGGCATTACTTTCAGCGTACCCCTTGTAATCAAGAAACACCTATTTAGTTCATAAAAGAAGAAGTAACTGCAAAAAAATAATCCATGGTGGATTTATCTCCCAGTATTACAGAACTTAACTTGGTTTCATGAAGAAAAACATCTCAAACTTCTTCTGTACATGCTCTTTCTACGACATTATGGGGAAAAAGACAATGTAATTCTGATTTTCAAGAACACTGACCTCTGATGTTTTCTTTGAGTGAAAATTTTGTGTTGTAATTTATTTGATGTTACCAAAGATAACAAAAATTAAATACACTGTCTGTAGGAAAGCCAAGAAAAAGAACAGAAAGCAAAGGAACAACAAAACATAAAAAAGAAGACAAAACCAAATGAAAAACAAAAGCAACAAAAAAGAAGGCTTATGTAAATTGAAGCTTTTGGACCAGAATTTAAGGAGGCCAGCAGGCTTGTGGATTTGTTAAATTGTTTTCACCAAAAAGCAATTTTCATTCTGATGGTCAGTCACCTGTCTGTCAAACACTGCCTGTGAACATTGTGACATTAAATTAAGTCTCTATTGACTGAACTTATTTATGAGCATCCACCACTGAGCCTATGAGAACAATTTTACTTGCCTAGTTAAAAATCAGAGATTCAAAGACAGGAGCATTGTTTTTCATATGAACGTTTCTTGTAATCTACAGTGACTTTGGAGTCAGCAAAGAAATGAAAAGAAAGAAGTGTATTTGTTTCTAGGTTATGCTGCCCAGACAAGCACAGTCTTCCTAAGTCATGAGTAGAATATTAAATTTATTTTCTTTCTTTCCAACAAACATTTTCATGGCTTTAAGAGATAACTTCAGCCATGAGGACAAATACAAAAATAAAAAAAAAGAGCCTTTGGAACAGCCCATAGATTCAAGCAGTTCATAGCAACCTATTAGAGTTTTTCTACCACCCTTTTCCAAAACTCAAAAGGATAGAGGGGGAGAGCTGACCTTTGGTGAAGTTGCTCTCTCTATTATTTTGTTGGTTCAAAGACAGAGACTAGACCATTTAACTGCAACGGTTTCATTTTCTATTTGCCCAAAATGAACATCTGAGGAGTGTTGAAGGCACACATAATGAAATTCTGCCATTTAATCACATTTGCGGGCCTTAATAATGGAACAGTTGTGAATGAGTACATCTATTAAACGTGTGTATGACATGAATAGATAAAAAATGAGAATAAAGTGATACTGAACAGTAGATACCAATAAGCTTTACTCTGAAAATCACTGAGACCTCGGCAATGAACATTTAGAGTGGCTACTATTCTTAAGTAATCAGTAAGTAATTAGTTGTACCAAATGAAATTATGAGCAACTGTTTGGACACATTATCCTACACTGGGATGTAACTCTTTTTTATGGGACACATTGCCAATATGTAAAGAAAAAAAAAGTATTTAACTTTCCAATGGCCTTGTCATTCATTTTTTATTAAGTCTGTAGTGCAATGCTATTTCCTCTGATGCCCGTTTCTGCTAGAGACGTCATGTTATAATGGCCTGACATTACCACAATCCTTTAAAATACATAAATTGCTCCAAAAGTAATCCCTCCTGTTTATTTCTGTGGAAACTACAAGTACAAAAAGCACAACAACACGATTAGATAGAGAAAGCTCTCATGTAGAAAATACCACTTTTCATCATAATCATCACCAATTGCTGTACAAAAACAGACATTTTTTTCAGCAATAAACATTAGCCTGCATACTTTGCTTGTAGAGATCTGCCCCAGCGATAATCCATTGTCACTGCCACTAATGCTGAAACGCACACCCACCACATCACTGTGCTCACAGAGTCCACTGTTTGGACTCCCAGATTGTTCAGCAAGAGTTGTTTAATATTAGTGGGTGCCATTTTTTCCACATGTAGGAATTCAGTGGTACATTTTTGCTTCCATGTCAGCTACCATTCTGTCAGATTGCCCCTCTACTGCTGTCTGTCACATGGCAACAAAATGTAATGGAATCTAAGCTAAAGATTCAGCCACTACTGCCATACCAGCAAGATCCACCTCTGATTTCATGGACTAACATAATAAAAGAGGAAGCATTTATTTTGGAGCAACCATTGCATAAATTCTTGCAACTAACTGCAAAATATTATCGTCATCTAATCATGAAAATCTGCGTTCCATAGCAGAAAGCAAGCATTAAAAAAAAATAAAAATAAATAAAAACAAACCTTCCATATCAGACCAGCAGAAATGAGAGAATTTAATGGTTAAGAATGCATATGGTTACATTTAGCATTAATATTTTTTTTTTGTAAACTTGTGATACTACTGAAAATGAAGAAATATTTTAATACCATAAATCTCATGGAAAAGCTAAAAGAAGCACAGTCAAGATTCCAAACTCCACAAAAAGTAACTTCAATATGACTGCTTCTGCACCAATCAGAGAAATCATCCTTATTTAAGGAAAGTGTTTGCAAAACAGAAAGTTATTGTAAATTGCTCTGCCTCTTAATTGAACTTGCACTCCCAAATCACTTGTAAGTGAGGACTGAAATGTTTAAAAACATTTTCCAGGACTGCAAATAGGAAATGAGAAATGGGAAATGGTCTCTTACTGAAACTGGTTAGCTGAAGATTAGGAGACCCAGAACTAGTGCCTTGCTTCTGCTTGTATTATATCCATGAGGTTTTGGAAAGTGGGAGAAAGATGTCTGAAATCCATGACAGTCCCCTTACACTGATAGCTGAGAAGGAATTTTCTTTGGAAAGTTCTCCAGCATGGTACAGCTTGTGAGGATTGGCACAGGAGCAAAACTGACTGCAAGACTCTGTACTCCTTTACATGGTATCCATGTATGTACTCTGGAGCAGTTAAAGAAGATTTTTGCTATTTAGAATGATCTAGAATTGTGCATTGCTAAAGTTGGGCATTTTCTTTTGTTTGTTTTTATCTTTCAACTTTATTTCCAATTTCATAGTCAAAAAATTAAGCCCTTGCTTTGCTAGAATATAGATTTTCGTCTTAAAATGTGTTTGCATTAGTAGAGAATTTCAGATATTCTGGCGAACAGAAAGGAAAATATTTGTACAGAAACAACAGCTATCTTTTTTTCATGAATAGACTTCAAAGTGTCACTGTGGAAGAAAAAAAAGAAAAGTAATTTTTGATTTGGCAAAGCGAGAGCATCAAGAAATTCTGGCCAGGTTTCTTCTTCTCTCCAGCAGCATATATTGAAAACTTAGTATTGATTTATAGAGCAGAAACAAGAATTTGATGTTGATCAGACATGATATTTTTGCTGTATTGATGTCAAGTATGAAATTTTGCTGAAGCAATCAAAGTATGTGCATTTGTCTTTTTCCCTCTGGCGACCAGACATCGCTGTCCTATATTCAATAAAAAATCATAATCTTCAGTAGAAATATAAACTATAATGTCTTCTAGATTCAACGTCAGAATGTAGTCTAGTCATATTCATGCCATACCTACAGCAGAGCTACATGCTGATACCTTTTTGTACAAACTTTTTTAGGGATTTCTGTTGTTTCGAATCATATCAGGGTAACATTTTTTGTACTTATTTTTCATATTAAATGCTATTCAAATCTACTAAGCCATTTATCTTAAAAAATGACTTTCTAATCATCTACCCTTTTTCTGTGAGGGAGTCTTTTTATTCCTCAGTGTTTACATGGATTACATAGGTCTTTTTAAATGTTCCTAAATGCAAGCACTTCTGTTCTAGAAAGATTAAAGTATTCAGATATGCATAGCGACATCGGACAAATAGATTTGGAAACATGGTAAACACTACACTTTTATACAAGTAGTACCATCCATAACTTATGACAAACTATGGAGATATCTAAAATGACATCTCGTCAGAATAGACTTACACCTAGTCCTCATTGAAAACAATGTGTGTAAAGTCCCCCAGTCTAATAAATTATTATATTAGTATTTATCTGTGAGGTTTTTGTACCTCTCCTGAATATACAAGCTTTGTAATAATAGCAACCCATCCCCTCCACCCCCCTTACTCTGCAAAGGCATCCTAAAAGTTTTACTTTAATTCATGGACGCTGCTGTAAAACACAATTGATTATTTTAATAGAAAATCTGCAGTCTCACGTGGGTATAGATTCACTTCAAGAGTCTGTTAGTTCAGAACAGAAAGATCAGAAAGGAGCCTTGAGCAGCCTGTGCATTTTCTAGACTTTCTGGTTCACCTCTCCTGCAAATCCAGGCAATACTCATTCGGTTCCCAGTAATCATTCTATTTCCCATCTAGCCACAGGCCACACAACTCTCCTTCTCCTGATTCATCAGTGCTGAGGAGGCTATTTTGTCACAGTTTATACAGACTTTGTGGCAAACAAATACTTCCTTGTCAAACACTGTCATCTGGATCTCATCAAACCTACTTGGAATGGTGGGATTTGCCTTCCATGCAATTGGACCAGAACCCTTGCCATTGTAGTAGAGGTAACCACTGGCAGTGTGCTTGACAAGAGGGTAGCAGTTAATCTAAGGCCTCAGACTCTCAATGGATCAAATGGAACAATCAAATAAATAAATAAATAAATATTTTTTTAAAATAAAGTCATACTCCTTGCCAGTTTTACCACTGTGTTTCTCCTTTGACATCATTAACACTGATGCTGATCAGAATCATGCTGCAAGTTACTCAGCTGGCTGTGTGCATCTGAGTGCAGAGGATAAAAAGTAGGTTAAACAGTAGAAATACTGAAACATGCATGGGTACTTAAGCAGCCCCACCACTTCCCTGTGGTCATTACTCAATTTAGGTAACCAGCATGCTGTTTAGTATTATGATTGTTTATGATTCAAACATTTTGCACATCAGCTTATGCAAAATAAAGCAATAAAAAGTACTAAGCAGGGTGTTTGTATTAAATTCATGACAATTCAGGAGGAGTAAAGGTTCAATACTTCAGACCTAACATGCAGTCATTAACTGCTTTGAAATACCTCATCTGGGGTTATTAATTAATTAAGAGTATTTAAATGAAGAGCAGACTCCAGCAAGAACTGATAGTAGCCTATCTAAAAGTGGTAAGAAGGAAGGGGGCAGACTCTTTATCAGTCTGTTGTGATAGAACAAGGGGAAATTGTTTCAAACTAAGAGAGGGAAGATTTAGGTTGCATACAAGGTAAAACCTTTATAATAAGGTTGGCAAGGCACCAGAACAGATTGCCCAAAGAGGTGGTGGATGCTTTGTCCTTAGAGACATTCAAGATCAAGCTGGACTAGGCTCTGAGCAACCTGATCTAGGTATTCCCATTCATTGCAGGGGAGTTGGACTAGTTGAGTTTTTTTCAAAATATAAAAATACAAAGGCTGTTGCAAGCATATATGTTAATATGGAAGGAATTCATACTCAGGAGGAGCTAGAGTTTTTAGAATTTAAAAAAAAGGCTGAAGTAAGAATGGACATTGAGGCTGTTACTGGATAATCTTACCTTTGTTCAGAGACTGGAAAAAAAGAGCATCTCAGCTGTAGAGTAGAAGATAAAAACTAAAAGAAATAGCAAAGAAGGATATCTGACTTGATCAGAATGACAAGAAGAGAGGTTCTTTATTCTTCTCAACTGTGGAGAAAGTTGACTCTTTTGACATTGTACAGTAAGGTCTTTAGATACACAGAATTTGTAGGAAATGACTGCAGACTTTAAAACATACCTCAAGTGACCGGTGAACAAAACAGCTCTATTACTAGAAGGTGCAAGTGTCATCGCATCTCCATCTTATTAAATACAAAGAATTTCTCCAATGTATGTCTGGGCTGTTTTGCATTCTCATCAGTGGTAGTTTGATGAATATACTGACCACAGCTTCTCCAGGGCAGCAGTGGTATTACAACTTCATTAGCATAATTCAAAATATTTTTTCTTCAAAATTTCTAGTTAAGACAAACAACTGCCAGTAGATGTGACTGCAGTGGTCACCACACTAAAACATTTTAAACAAACTCTTACCTGTGTTCTTCAAAACTACATGCAACAAATGATATTATTGTAGGCCTCCATTTAAGAAAAATCTGCTATCAAAGAAACAAGGAAGAACAGAATCAAAAAACTTTTGCTTAGAGGATTCATGTGATATATAGAGAAATCATAACAGTTGGAGGATTTCTGTGGAATCTAGGGACATATGTTGTACTAATCCTTTAGTCTTGGCTTTTTATGAACAGAAGTCACTACAAGAACTACATCAACTTTTTTTTCTTATTATTTCAGTTTTCATTATATGTATTTGTCATAGTTTTATGATTTTTGCTATTGGTATTCCATATTATAACATCATATAGTGTATTGGTAGTTAAAGAGTTAATGCTCCATTTTCATGGATCATCAATAGTTCTGGGTACACCTGTCTCAGAAGAGCAAAAGAAGTACGTACCCCAGAGGACTTTGCGTTGCTTTGCATTTTTCCATTTTCTTCTCAGAGGGAAAGATAAAAAACTGTTCACATGTCACAGGACACAGTCTTTCCATTTCAGATCGATCCAGCAGTGGGTGATTGCTAGCTGTCTCACTTTCAGCGTTTAGCGTACGCCTTCGGTTTTCAGACACTCTGTCTCTCTCTAATTTTATTTGATTTATTAGCATCAATTCCAGTTATATTGTATTATATTGTGTTATTTTGCATTCCTGTATCTTATTTAGTAAATTACTTTTCAGATCACTGCTGCTGTCTTGTTTTTAGACTCATCTCTCTTTTCTTTTTCCCTTTCCCACTTCCCATTTTCCAGGACATGGGTCTGTGGGTCCCCCCCCACCGAGGTCATCACGGAACTGGTCCAAACCATCCTGTAATCCATTGACAGCATTCTAGCTACATTTTATTCAAGCAACAAAAGGTAAAAAAGTGACTTCACAGTACATTAATTTAATGTTAACTGTCTAGTGAGAACTGACAAAAGCAAGAAAATTCAAGCTTAAACTGTCACTCAACTCACTTGAAGTGACAGTCTAAACTAGAAATGTCCTTGTTTTGGTTTTAATTTTTATCTCTAATATTACTTTAATATATTGGTTGCAACTGAATTATTTCAGAGCAATAAGATAAGTGACTTTAACGGACATTTATATAATGAGATACATGTTTAAAACACCGATCCGAAAATGAAGCAAAGTAGGCTTTATTTTCTTGATGAGTTTGATGAGTGGTATGCACAATGCTTTCAAAAAGATGACTGTACTTGGCTATGAAAGTTCTAGATAATTATTTGCCATTAGCTTTGAGAATAAAAATCACTAACACCGGGAATTAAAAATATGTGCTAATATCAGTATGATATTTCCTTTTGACAACAGATGTATACAAATTGAGATATTTATGTATAATCATAATATGTATAAAACCTGATTTTGAATTGGGATCAGACTATGACTTTACCAGTTAGCTAAAAATTTAAGTGATGTAGATTAGGTTTTTTTTAAATGATGAGCACTAGCTTGTTAGAAGTTTTATGTCTAAATTGAGTAATGTGTTAAATATCTGCAAAAAAAAAAACAAACAAAACACCCACCCTATGATTGCTGAAAATAAATACTGATATGATCTAGAGTCAGAATAACTTGTTCTTGAACTCTGCCAGCCTACCATGCAATATTAAGAAAAAAGAGCACTTGTGAAACCTTGACTCTGACACCCACTCACTGAATGAGAGCTTCTAAAATGACTGATAGCTTGTCTTTTAGAGTCTGTAATAGTAAAGTGTATTTAGAATGCATGCATAGTACACTCCTCTAAATAAAGTGTGAGTCCTGTTTCTATTCAAGTGTTAAAATGACAGCCCTGAAGACAGCAGTTCTCCATTCCTGGATCGTACCTACCGAACTGGCAACAGTATGCCTGTCAATCCAGACTCTAATTCACACATACAACACTGACGAGAGATAACAATAATTTGAATTATTCAAACCTTCCTCTGTGCTCTCAAGTTCAGTTTGAACTAAATTCAGGAAACATTAGGACATTAGTTACTTACTTTTCAAAACAAGAAGAAAAAAAAAAACAGAAAAGAAAAAAAGCAACGCAGAAGTGAAAACATCTCAAGAAAACCCCTTTAATTAATCATTTCCAGCTCAGCTGCAAGATTTAATTGTTCTGGATTACCCAAAACGCCATTTGAGTTTGGCTTTGTTTGGGGGTAGTTGAGTTAGTTGATTGTTTAAAAGATTTACCTTTAACCAACTACTGATTTCATAGAATCATAGAATGCTATAGGTTGGAAGAGAACATAACAGTTATCTAGTTCCAACCCCCTGCTGTGGACAAGGTTGCCCCCCACTAGATCAGGCTGCCCAGGGTCCATCCAACCTGGCCTTGAATGCCTCTAGAGATGAGACTATCACATCTCAGGGCAATCAGTTCCTCACCACCCTCTGAGTAAAAAATTTCCTTCTAATATCTAGTCTCTCCTCTTTTAGTTTAAAACTATTCTCCCCCTACTGTGACAATCTGCCTGTGTAAAAAGTCAGTATCCCTTCTTTTCGTAAGCTTCCTTTTTGTACTGGAAGGCTACAGTGAAGTTTCCCCAGAGCCTTCCATTCTGCAGGCTGGACAAGTAACTCCCTCTACTTTTTTGTAGGAGAGGTACTGTAGCCCTTTGATCATCTTTGTGACTCTCTTCTGAAGCCGCTGCAACAGCTTCACTTCTTTCTTGTGCTTGGGGCCCCAGGCCTGGACACAGTACTCCAGATGGGGCCTCACAAGGGCAGGGTAGAGGGATAACCTCCCGTCACCCTGCTGTCCAGTGCTCTTTGATACAGTCCAGGATGCTGCTGGCCTTCCAGGGTGTAAACACACACTGTTGCCTTGTGTCATTATTCATCCACCAGAACTCACAGCATCTTTTCCTCAGGGCTGCTCTCAAGGACTTCTACTATTAGTCTGTACACACATCTGAAATTATCCTGACTCGAGCACAACACTTTGCACTTGGCCTTGTTGAGCTTCATTAGGTTATTATCTGTGCACTTACCAAGCTTGTCTAGGTCCCTCTGAATGGCAACTCTTCCTTCTGTTGTGTCAGCTGTACCACTCAGTTAAATGTCATCCAGAAACTTGCTGAGGGTGAAGTTGATCCTACTGTCTATGCCACTGATTAATAAGTTGAAGAGTACCCACCCAAAGACTGACCCCTGGGGGACACTACTCATGATCAGCCTCCACTTGGACATAGAGCAATTGACAACAATCTTCTGGCTACAATCATCCAACCAGTTCTTTATCTCCCAAACAGTCCAGCCTTCAAATGTGTATCTCTCCAATTTAGAGATAAGGATGCAGTGTAACAGCATGTCAAATGTCTTGCACAAGTCCAGGTAGATAACATCAGTTGTCCTTTCACTCTGTTGTAGAAGGTCATCAGATGGGTCAGGCATGATCTGCCCTTTGTGAAGCCATGCTGGCTGTTTTGGATCACCTTCTCATCTCACATGTGCTTTAACATATCTTCCAGGAATGTCTGCCCCATGATCTTCCAGGGCACAGAGATGAGGCTCACCAGCATGTAGTTCCATTAGTCTTCCTTTCTCCCTTTCTTGAATGTGATAGCGATGTTTCCATTTTCCCTGTCTCCAGGGACTTTACCTGTCATCCATGATATTTCAAATATGATAGAGTGGCGTGGCAACCACATCAACCAGCTACTTCATGACCATGGGATGCTTGTTGTCTGGCCCCATAGACTTGGGCACATTCAATCTCATGAGGTAGTTTCTTATCTTCTCTGCTCTTACAGTGGCAGAGATTTTGCTCCTCTGACCCTTCTCTAGAGGTTCATGGACATGAGAGTTATGGAAAACCTGACTGCCAGTGAAGACTGAGACCAAGAACTTAATGAGTACCTCAGCCTTCTTCATGTCTTTTGAAGCAATTTCTCCCTTCTCTTTTGTCAGTGCAGCAATATCTTTTCTGCAAAGTGACACTAGCATTTAAATCAACACAAAAGTAGTGCTGAATTTTAGAGACTTCAGAAATCGGCATTATCAGCTCTCAGTCAAGTCATAGCATTCTTCATCTGAAATTACCTAACTATCTCTGTCAGTCACCCATGTACACTTTTTACAAGAATCCTCTTCTCGTGTCCTATGTTTCTGGGACTGTGGAAAAAAAAACTAAAGACCCTTGTCAGATCTCCATCCAGTTAATGAATGTAAACAATACAGGCTGAGTAAGCAAGTCTAATTTCCTTGAGGACAATTTCACTCACATAGCATAAACAGATATCTTTCGGTAGTATCTGAGACATGGTTTAAAAAGCATTGAATTTAAATTCCAATATTTTTTATGCTTCAAGTGGAAAATAATTCCACTAATGTATTTAGAGCACATTTGTTTTAAATTCTGTTAATCAGTGAAAGTGAAATGGTGAGCACCAACAGTAGTCAGATAGATTGATGATAGATCTATAGAAATACACAGCTAAATAGGCTCTAGCTATATTTGTATGGAAATTGCTACTTAAAATATACTCTGCACTCCCTCTGGTCAAGTATGATTTTAAAATCTAATAAAGAATTTTCTCAAGGGAGACAAAGAACATTTGTTTCTAAAACAAATTAGGTTCTCCTGTAGTAGAACAATTAATATTTTTAATACTTGCTGTCTGCAGTGCATGCGTTGAATACAGTAATGCATATTGTTTCACAGTGCAAAGTTTTACTATCGGTTAGGTTTTTTATTGTTTTTGTAGTGTTTTCTATTTGTTTTGTTTTGTTTTGTTTTCCCACAGAAACTATGGAAAGCATCTGTGACTATTATGTGGTTTCAGATTTATTTGTTATTTTTATTGAACTGTTTATTTTATTGCTTTTCTTAGAACAACAATATTTTGGTGTTTAGAGTTAAAAAGGTAGAAAAAAATCTATTATCCTGTTACCATGTAGGTTGATACCAGAGTAATGCCTCCTATTTATTTCCATGGAAACTACAACAGGTATAAAGAACACAATAACGTTAATTGATAGAGCAAATTGTCTGCTACAGAACATTTTTTTTCAACAAAGTCACTACCAGTAGCTATGCATTTTTGCCAGTGATGAACAAGAGCCTGCATGCTGCTCTCATCAAAATCTGCACCACTGCAGACCCACTGTTGTTTTTGCCACTGCTGAAATACACCACCCATTGCCTATCTGTACTCACATCCACTCTTCAGTCTCCATAAATTTCAGGAAGTGTCAGGGAGTGACAATGGGTTCAATTTTTCCGCATGAAGGAATTCAGTGACACAGCTTAGCTCCATGCACACTTCCATGTCAGATACCATTTTGTCAGACTGCTTTTCTGCTGCCATCTGTCATGTGGCAACAAAATGTAATGGAATATTGGTGGGAAGGTTCAGGCTTCACTCCCATACCATCCCATGCCATACAATGTCTGTCTCTGATGTTGAGGAACAACGCAATAAAATAAGAGGCATTACTTTTGGAGCACACATCATGTAGCAATTACATTCCTGCCATTAGTATCACTTGGCCCAAGCATTTGGTTTGTTGTTGTTGTTTTTTTTTTTGTTTACTTGCTTTATAAAGATGAAGAGCTTCCATTTTATTCAAGTAATTTATGGAATTCTCCACAAATACCAAAATACACTGTACCATGTTAACAACTTCATTCTTGCACATCAGAGTCTAGGACTTGTGTGTGAAAGAAATATTGGACCCAAACACTGTTGGATGACAGCACCTCTGACTGTCAGAAAACTTCCACTGAACCCTGGAATTTAGTAGTCATCTCTATACCCAGCTTCTTATCTCTCTACTCTTACTTATATCTTCTTTCTGCCTTCTGTGATTTTTTTTTAAACCTGTGTACTATACCTTACATCACACATCTGGTTATTGGGATGAAAATTAATACATATATATATAAATACATAAAGAAGAAACATATTGTCAACCAATTAGAGAATGACTAATACTAAGCACAAGGCTGCCGTGGGGAGATTTCCATCTGGTTTAGAAGAGGCTCATAACTAGTTCCCAAACCATCTGTTATCTATCACTCACAAGGTGATGCTTGTTCTCTGTTGCATTTCAAGCTTTCTCAGGACCAAAGGACTCAGAGCTGCATTCCAGTCTTTGCAGCCTCCCGAAAGCCTGTGCTGCTGACAGAACCTGATAAATCAGCCTAGGGACACAAAGCCCTACATGGCATTCATTGAATCACAAGATCCTAGGGATACACTAAAGCATCCTGGTTCTTTGATTATCTGTAGTTAGGGAGCTGAATTTCATGCATACTACTTCCTCAGATTCAAAGGTATCTTTCTTTCATTTTGTTCCTTTCCACACACTCTCAGTTTATGGATCTACCTGTTAGCATGTCAGTAAACTCTGGATATATCTCTCCTGAATGGAAGTTAACAAGCAGGTTGTTTGGACAGCTTCTTTATTTACAGAGATTGGTTACAACAGGCTCTCATGCAAGTTACAGCACTTGGTGAATTTGATAGACTAACAGAAATCTAACACTCCAAATCTCATACATCTTATAGGCTCAATGTCCGTGTTTCCTTACACAGATTACATGAACTGTGTGCACTATAAGCAAGAGAATGAAGTCCTTAAAGGAGGCTGGATCAATTTTGCTCTGCTGACACCTATTTTGGTATCACTGCCTGTAAAGAGAGTAGTTAGTTCAGCGACATCTTCATTTAGTCAAATAAGATGCACTCCCCATCTTAATAACCTTTTTGAGATGTCAGTAGTTAAAGGTTGTTAAAGTGACTCAGATCCTCTAAATTTGTGCCAGGGTGTAGTAGGTCTTGTTGGGATGGAGTGAAATTTATTTTTGTGGATAAAACAGTATCAACTGGAGAGTTTGACTAAGGCAGTACACTTGTGAAACCAATAGGTTGGGAGTAGACATAGTCAAGACAGATAATCAAAACTGACTTGTGCAACGTTCCATAGCTTGTAATATGCTCAGCAGTAGGACAGAGAAAGGTGGTGGTGGGTTTTGTCACGGTTAGAGCCTGAGGTGAAAGTGAGTGATTTTCTTTGCTATTTTTCTCCTTCCCTTTCATCTACAAAGCTTTCATGAGATTTCCTCAAGAGTTTTCCTTGTTTTGTTCCTCCTCTTTTTCTGCCCTGTCCTGCTGAGGCTAAGAGTGCCAGAGATCAAGAGTCTGGGTTGGTGTTTGACTGCTGTCTGTATCCAAGCTTTCAACCTCAACTGCCTTACCACCAACATCCACCTCTGACACCTTGGGCCAGCATAATAAAATAGTATGCATTGCTTTTGCATCAGTCTTTGTAAATAGGCTAAAATCCAGACTTTAGTCAAGTACTATGCCATCTCCAAACCTCTGGGAGTAGTTCTACCTCTGTACATTGTAGTTTCTGTTGGCTCCTATTTTCCTAATCTTCACCATTATTTCTTAGCTGCATCTGCTATACAACTCTATTTTAATGGAGATCTTCCAGAGTAAAGAAGAATATTGGCTTCATTGCTGTGGGCAAAACGGTTCATCCAAGGCAGACAACTGAAAGTAGTGTGAAAGCAGTTCAGATGGCATAGATTTTGCAAATAAAAAACTAGTAACAGCTCTATTTCAGGTTATTTCCTAGCCGTGCAATCTACACACAGGAGAATGTGTTCTTTATATGCATAATACAAAACAGTTTCCAGTCACTCTGTAGGAATCAGCTCCAACCTGTGCTAGCACCAGTGCATGAGTTCTGCTCCACTGTTGCATGCTTGATTTGAACCAAGGAGCTCAGTTTATATTTCAGTATTCCAGAACATGGAAAGTCAGTTTAAATACCCTAGACATCAAAGCTGGATGTTACTTATGCACTATCAAAGCTAAATGTCATGCACTACAAAGTGCCATTATAACACTGAAGATTTTATAAGAAAGTCTCCATATACTGACAGAGCCAGAATGCTCATGTGGAGGAGTTGCTCTGGAGAATTGTATAAATATAACGGAATTTTTCTTGCATTTGATAGGAAGGTATATTTACTGAAAACAAAGCAACAGAAAGATGTTGCTTCCTATTCAAACTGTCTTTATACTATCTGACATTTAACCCATGTTTCTATGATTTGGGTGCTGAGATCTAAATTAAGGGCCATATGTCTCTAAGGACTATAGCACTGAGAGCAGTATTCCCATTGTGTGTATCATTTTAAAAGCACCTTGATAGTTTATTCTTATAAATAGGTCTAATTACTTTGAACGTAATCTTTTATAATAGGTCTTGGGGCCACCTTTCAGGAGCCATTGTCAGGCCACCAAATCCCATCAGTGTGTAGTGACATGTAGATTAATCATTCAGGATGCAAACAGAGTCAGCAGCAGCATTATGCCAGGCAGTTCATGATGTTCTGAACTCTGTTTAGTGCTTTTTAGAAAGCAAATACAGATGTTTATCTAACTAATGGAAACAAAGACATTTTCACCTCATTGAGATCCAAATTATAGTGTAGGTCTATAGACAAAATAAGAAAATAAGAAATGAAACAGAAAAGAAGACAGTCACTGTAATAGTCTAATCTACTTAATTGTAAAATTTTTAAAGCATAACTGATGAAAAAAAATCAAATAAATGAGGTTTCAGTGCAATAATCCACAAATTGTACAGGTTCTAGAATACCATCATATCAAGTGTTTGTTACACTTCTGTTTATGTGACAGTTTATCTTGGTCCTTTTGCAGTTAACTCAGGTGTGAACAGGTCACTTAATTACATGTCATTTTCATCCTCAAGTACAAATTCAAAAATTTTAGCTCATGCTGTAATATTACCTTGCACTATAGAATCTTATCCACTATCACATTAATAACCTGTCAACTTCAATGAGAAAAATTTTGATTTATGTCTCCACTATACTTCTTAAACTGTGACTAAAGCATGTGAACTAAATATAGTAGGAATAGTTTATCATCAAATGTTTTCCAAAACAATTTGAAATACATTATCAATACTAAAAATTTTTTTTACTGTAGAGAAGAATATACCTCAGTAAAATCTAGGGCACCTTTCCTTGAATTAAGCTAAAAGTATAATCAAACTAACTCACCAGTAAGCTAATTTCTGAGCTGTCTTCCTGTCATGACTTGTTCATTTCTTGTTCTCTATGTCAATGTGGCTTTAAAATTACTTATGTCAAGTAAGTTTCATGTTCTTCATAGATTTAAGACAACTCAGTTTCAGACCTAGCCGTTGCATCATGGCACTTCTGTTGTTTTTAAGGATATGCTTAAATTTCCCTGTAACCTTTCTTGATCAAAATGGGATACCATTCAGTGATTGAGTTCAAATTGTACTTGAAATACCTGTCAGTCATTTAATCCAATATCTTGAGAAAGACTATATGTTTTATGTCACAACACTACAGCATTCTAGGAAGAAAGATAGATTATATGCTGTAGTAAGACTTCTGTGAAATCAGAATTTCTTCCCATAAGAAGCAATCACATAGCACCTAGGCGTAGGAGATTTCTGCAGAAAAATGAAATACTCTTAGTGTTTAACTGCCAGTAACTGAGATAATCTGAGCTTCCTGGAAGGCTTCTTGGAACAAGGAGCAGTGGAACAAGTGCCCTTTTCTAGAGATCCTGCTGTGGTACCAAAGGTATTCATGAACACCACTCCTGAGATTCATCGGACTGAAAATAAGTGCCCAAGTCTGAACTGGCTATTTAAACTCCTTCTATATGAATGCAATAAAGTGGAAATTTTTAGTTATAATTTACCTTAAAGATGTTCCCTTTAGGATGCACCATTTTCTATTAATCCTATCCCATATCTCAGACTAGCCTTGAATCTTTACATAAAACTTTAGCAGTTCAGGATCTTTAAGTAAAGTGAGTCTTTAGTCTTTATGCTTCACAGTTTTTTTCAGGGTTTGCCTCCCAACGAAGTTCAACAGTCCTTTATAGTGTACTGCACATTGAAATCAGTTTCTCATTTCTTTCAACATATATTTGACCTTTTATTTGAAGAAAAGATGTACATCCAGTACATTCTAGGAAAAATAAGAATAAAATGCAGTTATCCTAAGAATGTTTCCTGTTTGTATATATGTGTACTGTAGAAACCATATTCACTTTCACAGCATTTTGTAGCCATTTAAAAAATATTACCCTTAGCAGTTCTCAAATACTCTAGAGGCTTCAATGTCCATTGGTAGGATATATTCAGAGGAAACACACAGATTCCTCATTTTATCGTTTGAATACACAATAGCATTAGTCTAGAGATCTGCTGCTGTTTCTGAGGATGGGAATGTCTGGATGATTTCCTCAGATGTTTCTGAGGTTTGAGGAGATGTGTGCTTATCTTTGCTTTTCACTTATAAGTATTTTTTTCAACTTCTCACTGCAGAGCAGAAGCTGTATAGGAGAGGAAGCATTATTTCACTGTGATGAAAGAAAACTAGTCCTAAGAGCTTAATTTCTTCATGACTTGGGGAGGTAAAGTAACCTTTTTTAAAGATGCATCTATCAGTCTGACAAGATGATCCTCCAGGCAGTGAGGCAAAAGAATTAAAGAAGGACATTTATCCACTCAATTCCATGATTAAGTTATAGCAGACTGAGCAGTGTTCAAAGACGTGTGAGGAGCACAGGTGTCTGATGAGCTTCCTCCTTTGGTTAAGACATGCAGAGGCATCTACAAAACTTTTGTTCTGTCTCCTGTTTTCAGCCACTACAACCATCATACTTCACATCACTGTAGAAATAACGGGGTTCTCAAGTGTAACATCACCAGAAAATCTTTGGAGAAGGTTCTTTTCCTTCCCCCTTGCAATGTACAGAGAAGGACCAAACAGAAAGCTGAAGGGCAACCTAATATTTTATATTAGTTACAAGACTCTGACTTACCTTGTTGGAATAACAAAAGGGCAATAGCACTGTCTGAGACCACATGCCTACCTCAACCACTATCTTGTTTTACAGCAGGGAGTAGCAAATGCCACACAAACCATATTACAAATGAGTCAAGTACAGTACAAGTATCAGTTTCAGGTGGGACAGGATTGTTTTCTTCAGAGTGTCTCGTGTGATGCTATGTTTTGATTCTAGAAGAAAAACAATACTGATAAAACACTGATGTTTGTAGTTGCTGCTAAGCAATGCTATATGGAGTCAAGGCCATTTACAGCAAAGGGCCCAAGAAGGTGGGAGGGAACAGAATCAGAACAGCTGACTTCAGCTGGTCAAAGGGATATTCCATACCATATTACATCAATTAGATGTAGCTTAGATTAGTCCAACACTGGTGCAAGTACGCTGGAACAATGAACAGTGCCTCATCTTCAGTAGAAGATTGAAAGCAGAGAATTCTCTATCCTCAGTGAGAATTAATTGGTGCCATTAAGAGAGAAATATCACCTGATTGACAGAAAAAGATACATTACCTGTCAGGAAAAAGTAATTATTTATAGACTAAGGAAAATGTAGCCACAAGGAGAATAAAAGGACTAACATTTTTTCAGTCCACCTCTGCTCTGCCCCTCCCTGCTAAAAAAAAAAAATACAGAATAAAACAAACCAAGAAATAAAAAGGTAAACAAAAATTCCAGAAAAGGATGAATATTTGCAAGATAATTCACAGAATATGGGAAGATAGGTGGCACCAGAGATGATTGTCTCATCACTTTTTAAGTATCTGATGAGATCTTCTTTAGTCCATACCTTTTCTTCCCCTCGAGTAGCAAGAGGAGAGATTGAATGACCTTGGAGAGAGAGCTCAGAAGCAGAAGGCAGATGATATTTGATTTGAATGGTTCTGAAAATATATGAAATACCTGAAAACAAATAAGACTAAAGTAACTGAGCTATATCCCAAGCTTCAGTGTTGAACAGTCACTACATTTTTCTTATTCTTGGTTTCTGTTTTCAGTTGTAGTCCTATTTCTAACAGCCACCTTAGAAAATATGTAGTCAAGCATGTAAAATCCTCTAGCTACACCTTCCCTTAAAACTACAAAACCAGTGAAACAGGCTGGGCACAATTCCAAAAATATATGTGGAATTACAAGGTTATTTAACTCTAACTATGAATGCACGTTGGAGTTTATGCAGAAGTAAGACATTGTACTCCAAGAGTAATAAAGATATCACTGAAGAAATATAGAAACTGTAGCTAATGAAATAAATGCAAATGTGGTTCACTACATGTTAGTATTAAGTGATACACTGAATAATGTTCCATAGTTATGTTCTGCAAATTTGGCAAGCTTTAGCATTTTCTTGTAATATCAATAGAGAAAAATTCATTCTTAATACCTTTGGCTAGAAGGGCAAAGCAACTATCAGCTATCTTGGAAAGGGTTTTGTTGAAGCATAAATAACCTCAATCTTATTATATGTGATTGTTCCTGCTCACGAAAGTATAAATGTTTTTTTGTATGCATGTGTGTGAATAATCCATGTAGTTTTTCCTGAGTGAACCTCCTAAAGGAGTAATATTTAAATGCAGAAACAATGGATTTAAAGTGATGTTTTTCACAGAACTCAGCAACTCAGTAGATGAGGAAGCTCTGAATGCTGCTTTTATAAACACATAATCCAATGCAAAATACTGGAACTAGAAAGAGTTCTTTGGAACTTTGAATAGAGAAGGTGACCAGATGCCTCAGGCAGTATATAATGTATCACAGAGCCTTTAAAGCTTTTTTTTTTTTTAGCCAACAGGTAAGGCAGTACACCTCACTCACATCAATGACGTTTGATGATATGGATAAGAGATTTGATTCCCATTAGTACAAGTGTAAAAATTTATCTGTTAAAAAATTGACTGTAGAAATGGAAGTTGCATTTAATCTCAGAGCACTGCTAACAAGACAAGGATTTGCCCAGCCTATGATATTTGTGACATGATTTTCTTATATATACTAGAGAATGCGGCTTTGGGACAGCTTGAAGTTTTCACCAGAGTAACTGAAGTACTAGGGTTGGCTGTTATTAAATGAGATTGCATGATCAGTAGATAACGGGAGATCTTCCTCTCCTTAAGTCAGTCTAAAATTTTAAATTCGGAAATTTTCTTTTTTGCTATTGCAGATTTTCTGATTTGCAAAAATTTTACCTCCCTCCTTACCATTACTCTTCAGCTTTGAGTTTTTAATTTTCATCTTATAATCTCTATATGATTCTACTAAAAGGAAGGAAAAAAGCAATAATTATTCTGCTTAAGAATAAAAATGTCAAAAACAACTAAGTGAATAATCAAATGATAGAAAATGTTTTAGAGAACTATGATTTTGCTTGTTTTCAGTGTGGAAAATGAAAGATTTGGGGAAAATTAGTGGGACAGATTTTAGAGCCATGTTACCATATAAGAAAATGATTACTAAGGCTCTATACTGCAAAATTGTTTAGGGTGATATATATTTAACATACGTAAAAATGCATCTGTCTATCCTATGATTTTTAATTCAGTAAAATTCTCTTTGAGGTTAACTAGTTATGTACATGCTCTGTTTAATGAACTATGTTTGTAGATCATCTAGGAAATAAAAATGATTCTCCAAGAAAACCACTTATGCAGTACTTTTTTTGGCCTTCATCATAATGGACATAACTATAGCTCATTATCACAAGTGCAATTTAAATTATCTTTTATATTTCTTTATAGTGTGCCTAACATTTCATGGTTTCTGTTACCTGTATGCATGCCAAAGAAAAGCGGGGTGCAAGGTGAATGTGGCTAGATGAAGACAGAGAAGATCCAACAAGTTATCTCTAAGGTTTCTCTAATTTAAACACCTCATTTCCAGAAATGCTATGCATGCCATGATGTCCAGTCCCTATCTGGAGGTAGAAATGAGCTGCATTCCTTACTGCCCCTGATAAACTTGTTAAGGATTTGTTCCACTTAGGCTTCCCTGTTTTCAGAGTGATTTCAGTGTTGGTAACCAGTTCTCTGCATCTCAGAATATGTGTGAACTTACTCCAGATCAAGGTGGTGTAAGCCTCCTTCAGCTACTGGTTGCCAGGAAGGAGCAGGTCTGTGTTGCAGAAATGAACCTTTGGAGATTCTGATTGTTTCCCAAGCATTTTCAGGTTCAGTAGGATGAGGCTGAAGCAAAAAATATTCTGTGCGTGACAGGGATTGTTACGGTAACAGAATACCACAAGAAAGGAGATGCAGGTGATTATCTGAATAAAAGTGACTGTGGGGTGCCTGGGACTGAAGGTTCAGTCAAAAGAAACACCAGTCAGAATGGAGAAGAAATATTTCTTACATCCATTAAAATTCAGTTACCTTTAATGATAATCGGCATGTAGGGAAGAGTCCTGAGGGTGAAAGTGACCTCAGCTCTGAGATGAGCAGGAACTGTCCAGAGGTAGTACACACTATGCTGAAGCTCAATTAGAAGATTAAGTACTGTTCTTTCTTTCTTGGCACATCTTAAATCATTCACTGTAATATAAAAAATGAAAGTTTTCTTTCAGCTTAAATTTTGCCCAGCGTTAGGAGTGATTTCAATGCTGATAACCAGTCATCCCAGGATCCAGGGAGTTATAAATTCTCATATGAAAACTGACTTCTTTTCAAAAATCCAATCATCTCATTGTCTGAGATCCCAGTGAAATTTAGGGGATTCTTCTTCATTTAGCTGTAAATTGCCAAATCTTTAATTAGAAAATCAGAGCTATGTTTCACATAAAGCAGAGCAATGCACAGAAGATATGTGGAGACTGTTTTCTGCTCCAGATTATTAAAGAAAGGATTGTGGCCAAGTACAGGAATGCAGTTCCACAGCCTTTGCAAAATGTATTAGAACTTAATTACAATTTGATCAAATCAGTCTGCTATGACCAGATTCAAATTCATGTTTTGTTCTTTTCAATTTTTTTACCCTTTTCCACAGTAGCATAGAATATGTGTAAGTTAAAAAATGCTCTATAAGCACTTGCACGACAGCATCAGCACATGACTTCTAGGGTCACTGAGTTATCTTCTCGAGTTCTGAAACTGCTAGAGTTAATAAATTTAACATTCACAGTCTAGTCTTTTCCAAATTATTTTTCCATAAACAAAGAAGCAGAACACCTATTTCAATATTATCAAAACTTACATTATGAAAGCATTAAATGAGTTAAGAAAGAAAAACACGCAATTGGTTCTCTAGGTTCTCTGGATAGTTGTATTATAGACAGATAGCAAGATCTAACATTCATTGAAATTAACAGAATTTGAGAAGTGTTCTGAAAATATCAGAAACCCAATATATTATAGGATTGAATCATTGTGGTTCAAAGTGCACCTCAGAAGGCATTTTGATTCAGTTAATATTTTTCCCCAAGAAGAGATAAACAAATTTAGAATCCAGTCAAAGTAATAGAAAAGTCTCACTTAGTCTCGATCTAGTCATTAATCCTATAGATTTTATTTAGAACCCAGTATGGTGCTGCTAGTTCCAGCCATCATGCAAATAGAAATGTGAGTTTCAAAGACATTAAGCTTACATGTATCAAAATTACAGTCAGAGTTATGACAAATGTCTTTTTTTCTGATCTGCAGCAAGACTCAGCATTCAGTATCCCTTAAGTATTTCATTTTGATTATTTAGAGTGGTTAGTCTAGTGTTTCATATTGGGAAGAAAATGAAAAACCCATGGGAATGAAAAGAAAATGAAAAGACAGCGAGAAAGGAAAAGATGTGCCAAAGAGAAAAGCCATACAATCTTATGTAACAAACATTTCCAGTTCACTTGAACTTCAATGTCAAATATACTTTGTCTATGTTCTCCTGCTGTTTCTGATTCTAATATTCCTAAAAGCCCATGCTGCAAAAATGTAAAACTCTTTTTAAATTTCAGAAGTATTGAAAGCTCAGGAACCTTCTAGTTAGTTTTAATATGTTCGCCATATACTTGTGCATATATATCATTGCAAAACTATATTACTTCATTTACCTATACAACTAACCTACTAGTAGTTTGAAAATAAATCCTTGTCTCCCTAATATGTTGCTTACTTTTCTAAAATCACAAACGATCACTACCCATCTCCTAGCAACTGCTAG
This sequence comes from Odontophorus gujanensis, assembly GCA_013399175.1. Taxonomy (NCBI): domain Eukaryota; kingdom Metazoa; phylum Chordata; class Aves; order Galliformes; family Odontophoridae; genus Odontophorus; species Odontophorus gujanensis. The sequence goes on along the minus strand of VXAB01008223.1, from coordinate 875,212 downwards.
GAAGCCTAGCAACTGCAGAATTTTTTTTATTTATATTTTTAATCACCTTCATGGAGTAGATTCTCATCTGTGATCACAATGAGATCTATTCAAAGTCTCTAGAGGTGATCTCTCTCAGCTTAGTTGTATGGAACTGTATTATGTTTGAGTAGCTATATGCATCTGCTCTGTGTGATGTTACAGCATATGATTGTAACCCAGTACTTAGGCAGTGGAAGGGAACTTTCAGAACGGATTTAAGTTTGAAGGTCTGCATGTGCAAATCCTTACAAAGATATTCCAATCTGTCCCTCATGGCAACCCAGGCAAATTCCTGGCTGGATAACACCTTCCTTGATTCAGCAGCTAGCAAATACCCAAAAGAACTACATGTGTTTAACAAATATAATACATATATTTTTTAAAGAGGGAAGAAACATTTAAGGTAAAAGCAGTCCTACCAAATGCTAAGGTACTCCCCTAGACATGGAGAAGAATTGAGCAGCTGATTCAGGTCAGTGTTTGGATACCCATATGAAAATCTGCCTAGTCAGTAAAGGATGGTACTTCAGGGAAACAGCTGTTTCTTCTTTTGGAGTTTTTGACCTGGAAGTGCCAAAACCTTAGTGCAGGCACTTTTGTGGGTTCCCAGAAAAGTATAAATGGAATGGAAAACTTCAGTTTTCCATTTGTTGTCAGCAAAGTTGTTGAATAGTTATAAATCTGAAAGTATTAAAAATGGATGTCAATCTCTCCACACTGTACAGAGCCTAGATCAAAATCTGACTTGTACATACAACTCAGAACTTTCAGACATTTCAATATTAACTCTGTTTTAACCAATTTATAAATTAATTACTGTATGAAATCAGCAGATTAAACTGGTGGAATATAAAATGAGAAGAAGTTTTCTAGAGGGTTAAGTGGATCCACCATCTGGAAGTGTACTGCTTGAGAACACTGATGTATTCTAAGAATTTGTTGAGGGTAAAGATGTAAAGTGAAACTCAGAAACAGAGTTTCTACTGATTAAAAATGTGGGCAAAGAACACATATCTTGTTATCTCTTAGACTCAGCATGGAATGAAGTTGCTCCCCTTTTGGTTTTTCAAGATCCTTTCTTTTAGTTATAAGGCAAGGATTGGCAACAGGTTGTCTTAACTGTTATGATTTTATGTCATTACTATACTAATCTTCAAATTAGATACCCGTACTGAAACTTAGGAAGACTCTACCAGGGTTTTCTGTGGAATTTATCTTGCTGCTTTACACTTCAACATTGAATAAACTGTCACTATGTACATAGGTCACTCCAAAAGCAATGCCTCCTATTTTATTTTATTTTTCATGGAAATTACAAAATATACAAAGAACACAATAACACCATTTGACAGAGCTAGTTCTCAGCTACAAAATGCTACTTTTCAGTATAGTCACCATCATTAGCTATAGATTTTCATCAGTAATCAGATGCATACCACACTCATAAAAATCTTCCCCAACTATCACCACTGCTGAACTGCACCACCTGCTGTCTCACTGTGCTCAGACCCACTCTTTAGTTTCCATACATTCCAGCAAGAGTCAATGAATGTCAGTGGCTGCTATTTTTTCTGCATGGAGGAATTCAGTGGCACATCTTTGCTTCAGAAATACTTCCACATCATACGCCATTGTGTCAGACTGCCCCTCTGCTGCCATCTGTCACACAGCAACAAAATATAATGGAATATTGGTGGGAAGGTTCAACCTCTACTGCCATACCACCAACATTCGCCACTGATGTTGTGGGCCAGCATAATAAAATAGGAGGCATTATTTTCATAGCAGCCCTTGTACATTCATTGTTTTTTTTTCTGATGTTTCCATTTGTGAGATATCTGATTTTTATTCATTTTTGTCCAGTTAAATGAGTCCTTCTTGTGTTATAGGATTTGTAGAAAAAAAAGTGTCTCGTGTTCTTTCTATTTTTGAATATTCTAATTCAGACCTCTCACATGATTCTGTGTTCAGGTTCAAATCTTCCTTTTAAAGTATTTTTTTTTCCTTTATGCAGTGTATAAATTGACACATAACTCCCTACTTAAAAAAAAATTTAAAACAGCAAAAAAAATGCTGGAGCCAGAAGTTTCCCTAAGGAATCACATGAATATGAGTAGAATATTCAACTTTCTAGGTGTAAGGGTGATACATCCCTATCAGAAAATGTCTTGATTAGATAGAGATTATGAAATAGTCAAAAATACATAGAAAAGAAAAACATTGGAAACTTATTAAAATAAGTGAGAATTATAGGCCATGACAGTGGTAAAATGATATTTGAAAAATCTTTTCATATTTACAAAAAAATAATTACTAATAACCTGCTGCCTATTAGCTCTGACAAGGTAGGTTTGAGTCTCATAACTTAACATTACTGCAATCTGAAAATAAACTATCTCTTGAAATTAAATAAATAAATAAATAAATAAATTAAATACTAGTTTCATTACTGAAAATCACTGCCCATCTCAAATGATGAGTTGTTGGGTTACGTTTGTTTTTATTACAAAGGAGAATAGAAATACCTTTTGACTTCATTAATTCCCTGGAACAAAAGCACTGACAGTCTTGAGAGCATATTATACAGTTCTTGAAGGAATCATGAGTAGAAAGATTTTGAGTAGCCTTACAAGGAGACGATACTTTGCTCTCTTTGTTCCAATCGTGTTTGACTTTGCGTGAATTGTCTGACATTTTGAGATTGTTGATTTGATCTCACTTCTAAACAGTTTTCCTTTTTTTGGTCTGCTACAGGGATTCACTGTACTAATAGAAAACAAAAGTGGTCTGTGCTGCCTTCTGCATCTGCAAATTCAGGAGTTGGCAAGGCTCCTGCATGTTTTTTTCCACCAAATCCATGGAGTGCACCTGCAGAAATTATGCATCTCCATGCATTTCTGATAACATGCATCACAGCTGTTCACTTTGTTTTCCACAAGATCTCTGTATGTACAGGGCAAGGGTCAGGGGAAAAATAAAAAATAAAAAAAATAAGAGAGACACAACAGTGAGAACACGTGAGTCACAGATTGAAAGAGAAAGTAAACCACTGACATCCCACCAAGTAGAAAAGGAAAAGATGTTCAGCAGAAGTGTTGTACCATACTGTTCCCTAGTTTGTTTTGCCCAGTGAGAAGGCAGTGACTACTACAGCACTTGGCTGCCGCAGATGAGGGACACCAGAACAATTTATTATATGCATTCTGAGAGAACTGTTGCACGTATGGTCTAGAAAACTTCCTAGTCTAATCCATGCTTCTGATTATTATCCTTTACTGATAGTTCAGGCCAACAGTGATGAGGTCGCTGACAGAAGCCTGAGGACTATAAAAAATGTTTTCAGGGTACTCTGTTTTTATCACTGTAGAAAATAAAAACAAAAACAAAAACGGGCAGCCTTACAGAAATGTGTAAGGGTAGAAGGATGCTGTTTGCTACTCTGATGTTTGGAGATCTTGGTCAGATTTTTAAATTCCTGTATGCTTAGTGCAGGAAGGAATATACACCACTTATTAAGGAAGAAGACTACATATCAAGAGATATCACTTCAATGTTTCCATTATCATCTAATTTTCTGTATTTCTGGAATCAGATCCAAAAAGAAACAGGTGAAGTTGAAGTGTTAAAACTCAGAAATTTCAGTTCCAGAATCCTTTCCCACATTTATTTCCAACTCTGTCTCCAGAATCAAAGTTTTTCAGGTACTCAAAGTTTTTACTTTTCTGTCACTCAAAAAGCACCTCAACCAAGATATAAATCATGTACATTCTTGGTCAGATTAACAAATGACAATTAAACTTCATTAGTTTATATTAATTATAATAAAACTCTTGTGAGAAATTTTAATAATGTACTAGTAATATTGTCATATGTGGAAATACAGGCAGTGAGCAGTTAACAACTTTACCTATATGCACATAAGACTGCTAACTTGTCACTGTATTTGGAATTCAAAGTATTTATAATCCTCAACCGAGATGTTTGATAACATTAAGTCAGTAAATTGCGAACAAATGAAAAAAAGAACAAGTAAATGGATTGCGTAAAAACCCACTGTAGCAAACAACAACCCATTGTAGCAGAACAACAAAAAACACTTTATCTGTGGTATGGAATCATCTCAAACTCTTGCAAGACCATTGCCATGACAACAGTGGAAAGGTTGAAGATGTGGTTGAAGGAGAGAGCCCTTACGAAACAACACTGCTTTGCTCTGGCCAAAGCTCCTGTGTTCAGGTTATTTACTGCAGAGTTTTGACTACAGAATTGCTGACAGCAAACTTGTTAGGGTAAACTCATTGACAACAGACTCCACCAACTAGCAGACATAAAAGGATGCCCGAGAGAAGTTTGGGGATCTCAGAACTTTGGAAATTCTGGACAAGTGCTCTCACAGACCAAGAGCTCTCCCCTGTTGACTGAACCAATACTGGAACCCAGACCTGTGGTATCTTTTTCTTCCCATCTCTCATTCTCTGCCCCACCTCTCTTCTCACTATCTTTTCTATTTGTTTTCTTCTTATTGTCAAGTAATGCAAGATTTATTTTTATTTCTTACGAAGTTTAACTACACAGCTTAGACAGATTCCATTGTAACAATATAGACATTCTACTTTATCATTTTCTACCTCAAGCTCTTCAGCATCAAAACACTCTTTGATATAGAGAGCTATAGATAGCTGGCGTCCTGTTACGAGTGGTGTCCCCAAGGGTCGGTATTGGGGCCCATCTTGTTTAATATCTTTATTGATGACCTAGATGAGGGGATTGAGTGTACCCTCAGTAAGTTTGCAGATGACACCAAGCTGGGAGGATGTGTTGATCTGCCAGAGGGTAGGGAGGCCCTTCAGAGGGATTTGGATAGGCTGAATAGCTGGGCTGAGATCAATGGGATGAGGTTCAATAAGGCCAAGTGCCGGGTCCTGCACTTTGGCCACAATAACCCCATGCAATGCTGTAGGCTTGGGGCAGAATGGCTTGAAGACTGCATAGAGGAAAAGGACCTGGGGGTGTTGGTTGATGCTCGGCTTAACATGAGCCGGCAGTGTGCCCAGGTGGCCAAGAAGGCCAACGGCATCCTGGCCTGTATTAGAAATAGTGTAGCCAGCAGGAGCAGGGAGGTGATCATCCCCCTGTACTCAGCTCTGGTGCGGCCGCACCTCGAGTACTGTGTTCAGTTTTGGGCCCCTCACTACAAGAAAGACATTGAGGCCCTGGAGCGTGTTCAGAGAAGGGCAACAAAACTGGTGAGGGGTCTGGAGCACAAGTCTTATGAGGAGCGGCTGAGGGAGCTGGGATTGTTTAGTCTGGAGAAAAGGAGGCTCAGAGGGGACCTTATTGCACTCTACCACTTCCTGAAGGGGGATTGTGGTGCGGAGGGGGTCAGCCTCTTCTCCCAGATTACTAGTGACAGGACGAGAGGGAATGGCCACAAGTTGCGCCAAGGAAGATTTAGATTAGATTTGAGGAGAAACCTTTTCTCTGAAAGAGTGGTCAGGCACTGGAATGGCCTGCCTAGGGAGGTGGTTGAGGCACCATCCCTAGCGCTGTTCAAGAAGCGTTTAGATGAGGTGCTAAGGGATTTGATTTAGTAGTTTAGTGGGTAGGGATGGTGATAGGAGGATGGTTGGACTAGATGATCTTGTAGGTCCTTTCCAACCTAATGCATCTATGAATCTATGAATCTATGAATATAGGCTAATAAGAGTGCCAATACTTCTAAGGAAACTGTGGTACAGAGGTTCTCATTACAATTAATGATTATGTTTGGACCTTGAATGTTATTTCATCTTAATCTAATGGAAGATATTTATGAATCTGCTCAGTCTTCTCTTCTTTTAAGGGCAGGACATGCCAACCATTCATCACTAGTTAGAAGACACTTCTTTACATCATTGTTTTTAGGTGATCAGTTTGGCACACAATGATAAGGATGATATTTCTGTCATACCAGTGCTCAATCTGTCCTCACTAGTCCTAGCTAAAATTTCAATTCATTTCATGTCCACAGAAGTTCTGAGTAATAATGGTTGTCTCCAGCAGAGAAGTGTAGTTGTGGGGGTGAGGAGATGGAAACAGAAGTTGAAACAGAAGTTCCTGACAAACTGAGGAAGAGGGAATATCCCCTTGGCAAGAAAGCACCTTGGGAGTAACCATGACTGATGTTTCTGAAGTTGTTAAACTGTGACAAAAAGCTGTGAGAAAATCCACAGTGCCAAGCCACACAAGCGTGCTGACAGAAGCCCCACAAACGTGCTGACAGAGACAAGATTCATGAAAGGGGAATATTTAGGACCACTAGGATTTTGGAAAAGAATATTCAGCATGGAAATATAAAAATATGGAGAAGAAAAAAAGGCAAGGAGCTGGAAGATGGTAACTCAGCTTTGTCAAGGTTCTGTTCCAGGAAGCAGCAGAGGGAAGCCCTTGTCTACATTACTCCTAATAGCTCATTGATTCTGTCATCTGCAAGTATTAAAAAATTAATAACTGTGGGTTTTTTTGCTTACAAGTTTTATATATCCATTTTATGCACTCTTTTTTTGCGCCCAGCTTAAGATGCCATGTGAGGTGACCAGTGAGGGAAGCTTACACGTGAACTACTGTAGCCATCAACACAGACAGTGTTATTCTTCTATTCTCAGCATGGCAGGGCAGAAACAAATCCCCTTTTCTCTCTTTAAAAATTCTCCCAAACAACAGTGCTGCTTTTTGTCAGATAGTCTTCACTAGCTGAGAATGCAGACCCTGCTCCATGAGTTTCCTTTCTGAGATGGCTGTAACATGATACAGAATATGGTCAGAAAATACATGGAGGACATAGCAACGCATAAATGGATTAATCATGCTTGCCCAAAAGGGCTGATGTCTGTCAGTGAATGCAGGGAGAGGATTAGGCAGGCAACACAGGCAGGTATTGGAAATCTATCACTTCTTATCACCATATAAGATGGCATATGGCAAAAGTAAATAACATGACATCACGTTTATCAGCAGCAGCGTCAGTCTGCTTCTGGATGTTTAACTGAATGGATTTCAATATATTGCCATCAGGCGTAAGACTGGAGTATGTGTTCCATGAGATCCTGCACTATGCAGAAGCCACAGTGTTGTGGTTTAAGCTGACAGATGGCTCAGCACCACACAGTTGTTTGCTCACTGTCCTCCTTCCCAGGGGTACAGGGGGAGGGAATTAAAACTAACTAACTAACTAACTAACTAACAACCCTACAAAGTAGAAATTAGGGGTCAAGATAGAACAATTTACTAAGATAGAGAAAAGGAAAATATTTATGATTATATATATATGTGTATATACCATGTGATGCACAGTAATTTCTCACAATCCACCAAGTGATCCAGCCAGCCTCCTGAGGAGCAGAAGAAAGCAAGATCCACACCCACCACCCTTCAAAACTCCTTCTGCTTCATGTCATATGGTATGGAATATCCCTTTGGCCAGTTTAAATCAGCAGTCCTGATTCTGTTCCCTCCCAGTTCCTTGGGCTCTCTGCTGTAAATGACTTCGGCTCTGAACAACACTGCTTAGCAGCAACTATAAACATGTGTTATCAACATTGTTTTTCTCCTAGAACCAAAACATAGCGTCATACAGACACTCTGAAGAAAACAATTCTGTCCCACCTGAAATGAAGACTCACAGAAAATGAAGATTTGTATCTGTTTCTTGGCATTTTCTTCTATACAAAAGTGAGGATTATGTGGATATTCTTAGAAACTTCCATCACAACTTCATGCACCCCAAACTGATTAGCCTGGTTTATCGTGCCTCACAAATCATGAGGTTCAAGAAAATATTTATTTTGTTTATGGGCATGGGCTTCTGAAATTTTGTCTGGCTAATCATGATGTCACTTGACTCCGCTTCTCATTACTCATTTCTGACTATCCCATTTCCAAAGCATGCTTCTGTCCTATGAATCAAGAAAACCATAACTTTGTTATACAAGGGGTCCTAGCTTGTGCAAACTTTAGAACGTTACACAGAAACCTTATGGACTGTGAGGTCCTTGCGGAGTTGATGTTTGCAACAGACTGGGGGGGAGTCCTGTGTAGATATGGTGGCAGAGTTGACAACACGAAGATGAGCAGAGCTGCTGTTTGCAACTCAATGGATGGTCCCGAGAAGATAAGGAGGCAGAGTTGCTGTTGCAACACAATGCAACCCTTTAAAAGAATGTAAATTCACAGCGAGAAAGATTACTAGCCTTCATCCAAAGACCACCAGAGACCCCCACCATATTTTTATGACACATGCTCAAGAGGATGGGACATGTTAATAATTTCTTGGAATTCCAGACAATTTTCTTTAAATGTAATGAATATTTATATGTTATGTCTTTAAATATGTAACCATTGCTTTTCTCGGTGTGTGAGTTAGGCAGGAGATATCCCCCTCACACTTGGTGCTGTAATAAACATACTCACTTTATAACATTATAGAGTTTGATTCTGCAAATCACCTACCAGCCTGAGCTGGTCTTTCAGGCACAGAAGCTCTTGCTTACTGGGGGCAACACTGTCAAAACAGTGAAGCTTGTCAGAAGACATTTTCTTTGTCAGATTAAAAAAAAGAGTCTGTGAGAGCAGCAATTAAAGCATTCAGAGTATCTTTTGAGAGTGGCTGCCTCCAAGGATTAAGGACACATAATTTCCCTTGTACTGAGTCTTTTTCCAGCCAATGCAGATTCGGGCAGCAGGCACCAGAAGTTCACCAATAAGCAACATTCAATAATCAATAGAAGAAACAGAAACAGAAATAAGTCTTGCTTTCACAAGTGAGTGTCCATGGAGCTGGACATGATGACATGACTAGAATCTCCAGGGTACTTTCCAGCTGAGCAACTCATACTCCAGAATCGACATTCCTTTAAGCTGCTTAAACACATATGCAGGAAAAATTATGTAGAAAGGGGATGGAGACAGCTGTATGCAAAGCAAATCTTCTGAAATGCACATTCTGTAGATATAGAGACTTCAGCAGCATCTGATTTAATTCACCCTTGTTAAGGTATATTATTTGCTTATACAACTCTAGTGACATGGAAAGCCAATTAAGGGGAACCATACTTCATTGGCATTAGGAGCCCTTTACAGCTATTTGGAATAAAAGTAAATTCTATCATCATTTTTATATGGAGGAATAACATAAAATTATGTGTTTCACTTTGACTTCTACAGCATTTCTTGATCACCGTATGTCCATAATAACAGATTATAAAACGTCTGTTGCTTTGAGGTAGAAGGAAACTACTAGGCTTCCTAGTAAAAGAGATTACTAGATGGCCTATTTAAATGTATATCTAATTAAATCATAAATTGGCAAGAAAGTTTTAAGATTAAAATGAAAAAATTGTCATTGCGATTAGTGGACATTGTTAATGTGCTTATCTATTAGAAAAGACAAGTGGAATTAAATAAAAATGATCTGTTCTTGGGTGAAAATTAAAGTGAATATTGAGAAGAATTAGTGTAAAGAAAGTTTATTTTTTTATCTCCCAAGACGAATTTTTTTGTGGTTCCAAGGTGCTAGGCAGGTTATGCTGTAAAGATCAACTATCACTTCAGGGAGGAAAAAAATGATAGATTCATTAATTCACAAAGAAAACTTGAGATCCTCCTAACTAGTCCAAGAGGAGGCTAAAATCATCATAACTTCTAACTTAATACAACTGAAATATAAATTCTTATTCACAACCACTTAAATGATTAGATATATTTAAAGCATAACTCATAAAACTCTCTAGTATGACTTCAGAAGAATAATTAAGTCATGCAAAAATCTCTTCTATACTTTCAAAAGAGAAAAAAACATCATCAAAAATTAAGAGTTTAATATATCTTCAATAGAAGAAGAGTATATTTGATGGAGATAAGACTTATTAATGTAATAGGTAGAATATGAGATTCTAGGATGTGATTACATGGTTAGAGATAGTAATATCTCACTCAGGAAGTCCTTATACTGGTATGATCTAGCAGAGTTCTTGATGTGACAGAAATGCCAGGCATGTATCCCAGACAAAGATGTCTAAGATTTCCAGTGTATGGAGGCCATGTTTTTAAGGATAACATAAGTAGCTGCAAAGCATCTAAGGCATCATTCCAAATCCTTACCTGCAAAGGATACCTACACCATGAGTAAGGCAAAAAGTTTTGGTTCTAACACAGTCCTTGTCCTAGTACTGCATTTCCATAAAGGATGGAAACATGCTTCATTCACGTGTAACTTAAAATATTGTTTATCTAAAAATTGAGAGCTACTTATCATGAGACCTGTATTTCTAATATAAACTAGAGTTATCTGCAAGCCATTATACATCTGTCATGCTTCGTCATTCTAAATCATAGTCACAGAAAGTTTTCTTCAGTTTTTTCATAGAAACATATTGGCTTTTTTATCTTATCTCTGCAAAGTTGTTGCAGGTTTCTCCTTTTCATGTTAATGTGGTAACTCCTACTGTTGCTGTTGTCATTTAAAATTAAACTTGGAATCATCAGAACAGGCATTACTACACATCATTTTTCTTGAAAGGACCCAGAGGATTGCCATTACCTCCTTTGTAACACAAAATAAATCAAAGGGAAGCAAGGATTACCATAACAGCACTTTCTTTGATGTTATTTGAATATTTACATCAGCACATAACATTCCAAACAAGACAGTTTATGACATGTCTAAAGAAAGGAATATTACTCTTTGTGCTACGATCTCTCCTCCTGGAACAAAAAGGTGGAAAATGCTTTGCTCTCTTCTAATAAGGCTTGTCACATGCGGAAAGAAACTACCTCTAGTTCTGTGACAACAATTTTCCATCTTGAGTTGATGATGGAAAAAGTGCCAAAGGGTTACCCTAACTCAAAGCACAAATGTCTTTCCCAGGCACTGTTATACTGAGGGACAGTACTCACCATCCTGTAGAGATAAGATAGCAGCTATTCAGCTTTTGAAAGGTTGTTTATGAAGAAGAATATAAGGATTTCATTGAATAATGGAACCCTTATCTTTTGTGATTTTAGCAAAGTTTTTAGTATTGTCTGTCACAGTATCCTTCTCGACAAAATATCCAGCATACAGTTTGACAAGTACATAATATGGTGGGTGAAATATTGAGGGGGGAGTGGAGGAGAGGGGAGAGGAGCCAAGAGAATAGAAGAAAAAGATATACATGACAAGAAAGAAAAAGAGACTATCTAAATCCTGAATCTGTGTAAGTGGGTTTGTCAAAAGAATACGAGAGGAATACAAAAAGAATTAAACTCCAGTAAAAGATTGGATAGCCTTTGGCCCAGACATTCAGTGAGTTTCTTAGTTTATGGATTACAAGAAAAATCATAAAATATTTATGTAAATAGCGAAGATCAATTGTCCCAAAAGCATCAAGACATTTTTTATGAGTATGCACTATAGTATTAAATTTTTATATTCACTAATGAAAAATCTAGTTTCTAGCCTGACAAGTAAGGTAGTGTTATTGCAGTCTAGACCAATTGTAGTCTAATCTTGACTAATATTAAATTATATTAAAATAGCAAAAACCTTAACACAAGTCCATATATGACCGTGAATCCTGCAGTATTAGTTTAGGTGACTGTTATCGTAATTGTAACTGCAGTTCAAGGAAAAATCATTAAGTTCATAAGACAATCTTCTCCCAACCATTCAGTTTCTTCATCTCTTTATTGTGTAGAAACAGGAAATAAAGAGACAAAAATGCAATATGTATATCACAGTTGTGTTTAAGAATCCAATTTTCTCATCTTCAGGGTCATTCCCATGGTAAATTTATCTTCTGAAGTCATGTTACTATTTATACCTACACAGAAACAGATGTCTTTTTCTTATATCATGTACCTCCTTAGCATTTAGAACCAAATACTTCTGAGGAAAACATCTCAAGATTCTGAATTACAAAACTAAGCCTTGACAGGGACCCTAAGTTACTGTTCTTATCCCAGTCTGTCACTGTGAAGGATTTCCAGAAGTAGAGAATATTATGCCTTGTCAATATGTGTAAGTGTGGTGCCAGGTAGATGAAAAGCAGACAAACAAAATCATTCTTTTGTCTGATGTATGCTACCAAGATACTTTACACAATGCCTTTCTCTGTCGCTGGAAGGTTCTTCCTTATATAGTCATGCAGAATGACTATATAATGTAAAGTCATCTTCTAGAGGATAGAAAAAATTCTGCATCTCATGCCCTAGAATACATTATTAAAAATGAAAAATTTTCAGTACCATTTTGAATTGATTGGGACCAAGGAATTTGTTTCTCTGGTTACATCTCCAGCTTATGGAACAGAGTATTTGATAGACCGATTTCTTCTTGAAGGCTTTTTTGAACGCTTTAAAGTCATTTACAACTGCATTTAATTTGACATCACTTACGTATGAGGCTGGGGGAATATGTATATAGCACACTGTGTTGTGGTATTTTCAGTTTGAAACTCACCTTATTCTTTCAAATATTACAGTTTAGGGCTGAAGCTTCCAATCACTTTGGAACTGTGATCTTAAATAACACTCAGGAAAAAAAAAACCTTGTGACCTTCATCCCCTCAATTTCAGTGAGCAAATTAAATATATATATCACTTCTATTTGTTCCTGTTACTTCATAATACAAAACATTTTCAAGGTAGATTCATTCTGTTATATATTGTACTTCTCTGAATGTGTACTTAAGTTATGGACGTATTATAAATTAAAAGTAATTTTTAGAAGTAGTTTTAAAAGAAAATCATTTAAATGTTATAAGTAGAATGTTGATACTTGTCAGGCAAAGGTAAACCATTTGATAATCACAATTGTTTAACTCAATAAATCTAATATATATTCAAAGCTCTTCGTCAAGGAAAAGGGTCACAAATTTTTGCTGATAAATCATTTGACAATCCGCCCCTACGCCAATGAAAATGTGCATTCTATATTAATGATTCATTTGGTAGCTCAATATTCATTCTATACAATCTGTATTCTTTAAATCTTTCTCAGAAATAAAAAATGTTTACATGGTCCAATAATTTCATCAACTTTATATACCAAATATAGACATACTTTCATCTTCCTTACTAGAATTATAATTCATCAGACTCGGAGGATTCATTGCAAGGTCGCTATATTCAGCCCTTGGATATATGGCAATGACTTGCCTATTGTCTTCAGGCAAACAGCCACATTTTATTTCATAATCTGCAAATGAAAGACAGGATTTTAATGCAGATATTTTGACCTATTTTTAGATGTCACTAAAGAACAGAAGAATTAATCAATTTATATTTAATTACTAATAACACAGAATGGAAATTAATGTAAACAAAATGTATTAGCAATACTTACATAACTATGTACAACAAAAGACAGTTAAGCTAGAGATATGCTGAATGTAAGAAGGAAAGTGATAATTTACCAGTAGGTAACTTCAGGTGAAGAGGTACATTTTATGCAATATATTTAAACAGAGGCTGCAAGTTCCTGGTGAACAGCACTAACTTATTACCCCTATTAATGTTTTTCTGGACCAATATGTTTTCACAAAAACATTTCCTCTCCTTCATAATTATTCACAGTTTCTGTTATTTAAGTTATATAACCTAAAAATCTATTTATATATCTGTTATCACTGTTGATCTTTAAAGATAATAAAAGTTTTGCTTTCTTTTAGTCTTCTGTTTAATATTGATTTAAATTTTCTAAAATGAGGGCAGTGAAAAGCAAAAAAAAAAATCAATTTATTTTGTTTTAATTTCATTTAACGTAATGGTATTTAAAAGTCATTTATTTGCTGTTGCATCATGTGGGATTCAAAGACTACATGAAAAGTTTGTCTGCCAATAGTTCAAGTCTTTTTAATTGTGAAATCTTTACTACAACTGTTAGATTTAATTAAATCTTGATTTTTGTTTAATTTAAATCTGGGGCCAAATTCAAGTTGACAGTGCCGCTTTCATTCTTCATCTCAAATTGGGTACATTTCATCTCTTGTGAAATTAAAATCAGAAATGAACTACAGTTTAAATAATGGAAACTAGAATGATGGAAAATAATTATCTAGGTAATTTTTTCTTTATCTCTATATTTCCTTACTTTTCTACATTACATCTAATTACATCTAATTACATCTAAACTGCATAAAAAGCAAAATAATGTAATGCAGGTAGACAAAAGAAAGGACACAAACACTGATTTGTTGTTCCTCCAATTTCAAATGTTGACTCACTACAGGAGGAAAAGTCTTATTTGTGTTTAAAATTAGAATCTACTACAATTCATCAGTTTTTGTAAAACTGTCAGCATTCTTGAAGTAAACAATTACATAAGCACACTTTTTCTATACAAGAGAATTATATCAGTCCTAATGTATCCTGAACAAATGTAAGGAAAATTGAGAGAGCAAATAATTTGTGTAAAGGACAGGATCATAATCTAACATCTTCACAGCAGATCTATTACTTTCTCCATTTCTGTCTCTATTTCTTTTATTTGTGTGGACTTTGTACCTTAACTATAAACTGTTATTCACCATTGCCATTTGTACCAAGTTTTCAAATTTGTTCAACTTTTACTGAGAAATTTCGCTAAAAACCTCAGGACACTTAGGAAGAGTAGTCTGTAAGACACCATTAGTATGCAACAATGATGACAACTATTACTTCTATTTCATTAAACCATTAGACACACCAGGAGATACGTTTGCATTCAAAATAAAAGGGTCTTACTACTTCTGTCATAATATGTGGTGGAAAGGGCAGGTAGAACAGCACATGTTTCTAACAGTTCCTTTAGAAACATACCTTTGTATGGTACTGCCTACAGTTTTTAGTGCTTTCTGGGAACAAAAATTATCTACAAGGTGTCAAACAACAATTTTCCAAGAAATAGTGAGATGTAGTTTCAGTTTGCTTCAATCAGAGTTGAGCAGGTTCTCAGAAGACTACATGAAGTTAACCTTCTATATGATTAATAACAGAACAACAACTCAGCAAACAAAAACAATTACCTTTCTAACCTGAAAGGATCTGAGAATCTAAGTGAAAGATTAAGTAAGATTAATCTAAGTGGAATTTAAGATGTTTAAGAAAACAAGATTTCCTCTGAAGAACAATCTCTATAAATATTGACATACTGTTTGCATACTATTACATTTAATGGGTGACCATGCCCTTTTGTAGAATTGCTGAACTTTCCATAACAAAGGTAGATAGCAAAGCCAAAAATATATATAAACAGATATATAAATAGATATATAATAATACAATAATAATAAATATCTATATATTCAGGATTCAAAGTAGAAGCAGAGAGAATCAAGAAAGTACAATAAAGAGAGTTTGTTCTATCCATTACATATCATATTCTCTACCATTAAAAATAAAAATCTCAAAAAATCAATGCATTCCTAAAAGTAATAATACTACCATGTTATCACCTTCCCTTTTAAGAATTTCTCTATCAGAGGTATATACCTGACTTAAATTCTCCTTTATTCTCTATTTTCATTACTTCATTTTCATTATTTCACATTATAAACACTTCCCAAGTTTCCCTGCCAAATTTTTATTAAACTAGAATATTTCACAGCTGTTCTTCCAGATTTTCTGAATGTTTTTTAGTTGTTGTTTGTTGTTGGCTTTTTTTTTGTTTGTTTGTTTGTTTTTAGTAAAAATGTAGATTTCACTTAAGGCATTTTGGAAATACGTGAAGTTGTCTCATTTCTAAGAAAGCAAAACTGTGTAATGGACACATTTTTTTACAAAACACATGAGCAAGAAGGTAAGTAAATGACAGGGGCCAAGCATGCTGATGTTGTATGTAGTGTATTCTCTCCAGTAGATATCATTAATTGTTTATTTGGTATAAACTATTTCTTCATGGACAACATCAGAAACATTTTTATTACCACATTTTCTTCTATGTGTCCTGGCTCTCAATTTCTTCTAAACTTAGGACTACACTACTACACTAAAAATGGACAAGTGCATGATGTGATTAATTGGGTGAGAAATATTTGGAAAAGTCAGCATGTAACACTTCAAATCCTGAGGCTGACTAGCTAGGCCTAGCAAACCAGGAGTTTCCTTGAGACAGAAAATTTCCCTTACTTTTTTGATGGTGTTTGATCAAGAACCACACATAATCAGATCAGAACAACTTCATAAATTGAAATATTTGCCATCTGATTATAACTCTGTTTCAGGAATTAACAGTGAATTTAAAATGGCATAAGATCATCTAAAAGAGAAGTTTAGGTTCTACTTAAATGCTAACATGCTGTAAAAAGATATCTTGAAGTATTCAGAATCATACCCTTGTGGATTTAGGATGGGTTGAGAGGTAGAACAGTCCCTGAGTTGCATAACACAAACCAAGAACAAAGCACTATGATGGTGAGGTTGGCAAGAACCAGTATAGGTGTGTGCATTTCATTTTGCCAGATTCTCTAAGAATTAGGAAGAAGCACGTGCCCTATGGAAGAATTACATTCACCACACATTCAGATATACCATTTTTGAAATTTTCTGTACTGTAGAAACAAATAGAGCATTGAATAATCTGAATAGATTTTTATTTTTTTCTCCCTACAGGATGCCTAAGGGAAAAACTTGTGATAATGTGGAAAGAAACTTGTGTCATCACCACAGGAGCATTTGTTTAATGGCATTCATTTACATAGAAATATGCACACTAGTAGGAACAATTTAGAAATTCAGCAAACAGCTTGTCATTTCAAGAAACTGTAGACAATGCTAACAATTTGCAGTAGTAAAATGCCTTCTGAGTAGTTTACATTATTATTTGTTTGCATAATTGTCATGCTGAATCATTCCCTACCCGCTGTTCTCGTATTTTCTGCAGTGGTCATTTTCTCACTTCTATTCAGTCACAGGCAACCTTTCATTTTGTAAGTCACAAAAGAAAAAGTGTTTTAAAATGTTATTATTAGATGCAATAACAATTCAGAGTAGATAATATTAAATTTGCAAGTTTAAGCAGAAGATATTTATGCTCATGTGAGAAAATTTTGGAACTTACATGCAGTCCTTATTCACCCAGAGAAACATTAGTGTTGTGAAGGTTGACATTGCAGTGTGCAAAGAGACTCAGCTTCAGAAGTGCTGAGGCAGCGCAATGGCAGCAAAGCCAACACTCATGATTATTAGATGAGAAATACAGGGCTTCACAGTCAGCTGTAGAAAGGGACACCTAGAGCAGTCAGCAGAAAATACTAAAATAATCCAACAAGGACTTTTTTTCCCTTGGACCTAGGTACCTTTCTGGAAGCTGGAATGATGTACATCATTGAAAACTGTGTTCAGGACAAAAAGCTATTTTCCATACTTAACTGTTTATATTGATTTAGTAATGATACGTTATTTTCTTGTACCAACTGTTTTCACAGGTTAATCATACAGATCAACCTACATTGCCAACTAGAAAGAAAGATACTTGGTGTTTGGTTGCTTCACTTATCAGAGAGAATTCAAAAGAAGTCATGCTATTTCTCATAACATGCAGTTTCCAAGCCGTTATGCTTTGTGCCCATGTTGGAATCTGGAGACTGGTATATTTTTCCTGGAAGTGGGAACTGACATTTTGTCACATATTTTCTGTATCTCCTTTGCAGCTGGAGGAGAAAGAAGAAGAAAAAACACTGGCCACCTTTGAGAGTTCTTAAGGATACTAGGAAAGTAGTGAGCACAAAGGCCAATATGACTTTGTAGGAACGGGTGATTCACAGTATTTTGCTCCCTGATGCATTTATTCTTTTTATGTCAGAAATAAACCTGGGAAAAAAGGCTACATCTCAGCTAAAATATTGAAACCTCAGAAGTAAACAAGTATGTTCTAAAATACCAACCAGTTCCACTAAAAAGAAAGGATGGATTTTATTCCTCATGATGATAATGAACTATGATAATTACCTTTAATACATGTACAGCCTGCAGTAATATTGAAAGAGTTGTTTTGTATGCTTGCTTTTTACTTTCTTTAAAGAAAACTGCCGGTCCAAATGAAGAGGCAAATAATATTGTACAGATTAATAAGATAATGTGTGATAGAAATGAAAATTAATTGTTTCTTGTAATAGCCCTAAATACAGTATACACATGATCATGAGTTTAGTACATTTGATTCTACAAGATGGAACATACCTTCAACTTTTCAAATCAATTTTATGGTGTGCTATTGATCAAATTACCCACAGCCATATCATGAGGGATAGTTGCAATTTCTTGTGTTTCAAGGCTTTAAAATAAACATTATGACAGCACCATTATGTCTTGGCATTCTATACTATACCTGTGTTAATTTTACTGTTTACTACAATTTTTATTATTATTGTACAACTTGATTTTTGATTTTGAGCCCAGAACACTGTGCTAATTTCTCCATTCTTGAAGTATTTTTTTCACTGCTTTCCTTTATGACCTTGCAGTTCTCATTTCTTCCCTTGTTAAGTCTTCCCTCCTGTGAAATGAAGTTAATAATCCTTACCTACCTCACTGAGGTCTCATGAAGACCTATTAACATTTGTGCAGGGCTTGTAAAACGTAAAGCACCGTGAGCTACATTGTGACTTGTCCCATACAGAAAATCTGTGAATCCTCCTCAGATCGTTATGTGTGCTGCAGTGAAAACAGCCTGGGACGAATACTGGGCTCTGCATGAGTACTTTCTGCCAAATTCTTGATTAAATCATGTTACAATTTACTGCTTAAATTTTTTGTGAGCCTATTTTCAGCTGAGAGAGGAAACACAGGAAGTAACTGTGCTTTTCATGTTCTCTCGTCTCTCTAATACACATTTCAGATATATGGCAAAAGCAGAAGCAGAATTACAAAAGAAAAAAAAAATAACAGATTCAGCTGAACACCACAGAATAATGTGAACTGAATCCCTTTGAGTTCCCCTAGTGTGTATATAATATGCACATCACAACCTTTATTTTGTTTGTTCTTGTTAGAAAGAATAGATATGACCACATACCCAGAGGGTTTTATTTGTGTTATTTCATGTTACTTTGCATCAACATTATAACTACAACAAATAATAAATAAAAATAAAAATAAAAATTAGTCATATTAAGAATTATGGAAGATACATCCTAACAATGCACGAAAGATTTTGTGACATTCTCTCACTTATCTCATCTGGTTCTCTCTACTGGTCTGATCCTGCTGCGTCTACACATGTTGAGTGGCTTTAAGTAGACCCTTCCAAAGCATGGATGCAAAATTCTTACAGGGAACAATTTACCATCCTTCATATCCCTGTCCCATCTCATACATTACAGGGAGGAAAAAAATATGTTTTCAATCGTTTGGCTGTGGAATGCAGGGACGGGAAGAAATCTGCTTTCTCTTTTCCTACAATTTTGAAATCTTAAAATAGCATTTTTAGATAAAAATGTCATTGAAAGATGTTTTGATTTTTTATTTTTATTTATTTTTATTTTTTTCAGAAAACCAAAGCTTTTCATAATGTGAGAAGCAAAAGTTGTGCCATCAGCTACAATTCAAGGAGGGAATGTAAATCTAAACAGCACTTCACTTACAATGCCGTTCACTAGACAATGACCTTCAGGTAACATTTTAGCATACCTAACAATACATATAAATGTATGGCAGTACTCATCAGAAAACAACGTCCTTGAGTATAAAGCTTCTCTCCTTTTTCCTCATAGATTCTGTAAGTACTGTATGAATACTGTGCCAAGCCAAAGACTAACATTTTGATAAATTCTAAGATGGTCTAATTCTAATGAGCCATAAATTTGTATATCATCAATCACTGTATAATAAAAATACAATGTTTTTTTGTTTTCTACAGCACCACTGACATGTGGTTTCCATTGTGAAGAAAATTTGAAGGGAATATATTATGAATTTCACTCTCAGTAAAAATCACTGAGTAATAATGAAAACAAATTTATTGTAATATACCTTAAATGTATCATGCTCATGTCACAAGCTCAGGATTTTGACAAAGCATACTTGATAAGATTTCATTAAATCCTGATGACATTCTAAGTTATTTTGTGGCATTTGTATGGGAGCATTCTGTAAAATGAAGTATTTCCAAGACACAAATTTTGAAGATTATTTATGTGGGAAAAA
>VXAB01008223.1:828201-854982 GCA_013399175.1 Odontophorus gujanensis | reverse complement strand
TATATATATATATATATATATATGTTTGGTTGGTTGGTTGGTTTTTACATGTTTATATGTATGTGTGAATATCAGACATCATATGAGTGGACTTATGAATGCATGTTGCTGTTTTAGAGTTGTTGCTTTGCATAAGAGGAAAAGGTTTGTTTCTAACTTATGGAATATCTATCTTACTAGCTTTGACAAACCAGACACTCAAAATAAATAAATAAATAAATAACAACCATCTTTGTTGCTATTGCACAAAAAGGCTCAGAGTCACCAGTATTATGTATTTTTCATGCTTTCTATTTGCAGGGATTTTAACTGGGCACAATTTGCTACAAGCTTTAAACACTGCAGTTATTAGCTTGTCAGGCTTGTATTATTGGCAAACAAATGCATATAAAATACTCTAATTAAGAATAAAGAAATGACCTTTTCCTCCTTTTTCCGGTTTCCTTGAATGTTGTACATTGTTTGAGAACAAAGCCTTCATTTCTCATGCACCTGGAGCTCCCTCTAGTGACTCAGAAAGCAGAGTGAAATCTCATCGTCGCACTTCTGCCACCGCACGTGAATGGGCAGGTGCATTCTACCCGCTTTACATTTTCAGAAGTCGTATTAAGTGTGAAACCAAAAATACTGTCAGGAAATATGATTTGATTTCAAATCGAAATAGTTTAATTTGGAAAGTGTAATCAGTCTCAGTAGATGAAAAATGTAAGGGATATAATAAGGATGTAAGAACGAGCAGTTGCTGAATTCATGACAGTCCAGAGAATTGTCTAGACTATTTAACATAAATAAATAGTTAATATTTATTCTGGCGCTTTTATTTATTTATTTATTTATTTTACTTCAGAGAAGGAACTACTACAATCANCAGAACACTGTGCTAATTTCTCCATTCTTGAAGTATTTTTTTCACTGCTTTCCTTTATGACCTTGCAGTTCTCATTTCTTCCCTTGTTAAGTCTTCCCTCCTGTGAAATGAAGTTAATAATCCTTACCTACCTCACTGAGGTCTCATGAAGACCTATTAACATTTGTGCAGGGCTTGTAAAACGTAAAGCACCGTGAGCTACATTGTGACTTGTCCCATACAGAAAATCTGTGAATCCTCCTCAGATCGTTATGTGTGCTGCAGTGAAAACAGCCTGGGACGAATACTGGGCTCTGCATGAGTACTTTCTGCCAAATTCTTGATTAAATCATGTTACAATTTACTGCTTAAATTTTTTGTGAGCCTATTTTCAGCTGAGAGAGGAAACACAGGAAGTAACTGTGCTTTTCATGTTCTCTCGTCTCTCTAATACACATTTCAGATATATGGCAAAAGCAGAAGCAGAATTACAAAAGAAAAAAAAAATAACAGATTCAGCTGAACACCACAGAATAATGTGAACTGAATCCCTTTGAGTTCCCCTAGTGTGTATATAATATGCACATCACAACCTTTATTTTGTTTGTTCTTGTTAGAAAGAATAGATATGACCACATACCCAGAGGGTTTTATTTGTGTTATTTCATGTTACTTTGCATCAACATTATAACTACAACAAATAATAAATAAAAATAAAAATAAAAATTAGTCATATTAAGAATTATGGAAGATACATCCTAACAATGCACGAAAGATTTTGTGACATTCTCTCACTTATCTCATCTGGTTCTCTCTACTGGTCTGATCCTGCTGCGTCTACACATGTTGAGTGGCTTTAAGTAGACCCTTCCAAAGCATGGATGCAAAATTCTTACAGGGAACAATTTACCATCCTTCATATCCCTGTCCCATCTCATACATTACAGGGAGGAAAAAAATATGTTTTCAATCGTTTGGCTGTGGAATGCAGGGACGGGAAGAAATCTGCTTTCTCTTTTCCTACAATTTTGAAATCTTAAAATAGCATTTTTAGATAAAAATGTCATTGAAAGATGTTTTGATTTTTTATTTATTTTTATTTTTATTTTTTTTCAGAAAACCAAAGCTTTTCATAATGTGAGAAGCAAAAGTTGTGCCATCAGCTACAATTCAAGGAGGGAATGTAAATCTAAACAGCACTTCACTTACAATGCCGTTCACTAGACAATGACCTTCAGGTAACATTTTAGCATACCTAACAATACATATAAATGTATGGCAGTACTCATCAGAAAACAACGTCCTTGAGTATAAAGCTTCTCTCCTTTTTCCTCATAGATTCTGTAAGTACTGTATGAATACTGTGCCAAGCCAAAGACTAACATTTTGATAAATTCTAAGATGGTCTAATTCTAATGAGCCATAAATTTGTATATCATCAATCACTGTATAATAAAAATACAATGTTTTTTTGTTTTCTACAGCACCACTGACATGTGGTTTCCATTGTGAAGAAAATTTGAAGGGAATATATTATGAATTTCACTCTCAGTAAAAATCACTGAGTAATAATGAAAACAAATTTATTGTAATATACCTTAAATGTATCATGCTCATGTCACAAGCTCAGGATTTTGACAAAGCATACTTGATAAGATTTCATTAAATCCTGATGACATTCTAAGTTATTTTGTGGCATTTGTATGGGAGCATTCTGTAAAATGAAGTATTTCCAAGACACAAATTTTGAAGATTATTTATGTGGGAAAAAAAAAATAACACATGTATATTTAAAACAACAACAACACTGTACTAGGAAAGCAAATATGTCCAAGTTATACTAAAAGGCTGCTTTATGTGTTGTCTAGCTAAATGAAAAATGAGTATGTCCCATAACTACTACTTAGTTCAAAATATAAGCTCCATCCTAATCCTGTTTATGTGCATCAGTGTGTATGTTTATGGAACATTCACTGACTTAATTCAGTTTATTTGTGGGAATAAAATAAGAACACCTGTGTGCACTTGCAGGTTCAGTGAGAAAACTGATGTTTTGTTGTACCCTAAAGTGTTACCTACCCTGTTGATTGACCTTCTGTCAGTCTCTTAGCAGATATTTTCTGACAGCATTTTTCCTCTGCAACTAGGCCATGGATAGTCCCATCAGTTTTTCTTCAAAGTAGTGTATAACAACTCAGCATCATGAAGTTCATTGTACAAATATTAAGATGTATCAGTATGTCCTAATTTGAAGAATTATGTTGGATAAATATTTTTGCTATGACCATAAAAACAACTAGAGGTAATAAAGACCCTTATCAGAATCGTAACATACTTGGTCATTAAAAAAGCAGCTGGCTTTCTCCAGTTCTTTCCCCAGGATGTCCATGGAATCTATATACATGTCAATTATATCTGTGCTTTAAAGAGAAAGAAATAAAGCCTTACACTGAAGTAAGGAAGCATTGATCCATAAGAATTTATTCATCCTCCCATCCCATCCATCCCATCCACTGCATGGCTTTTTCGTTTGTAGGATGGAAATACCAAAGCTATCTGTTTCCTATGATGTTAGGTCATTCGACAGCTTATGTGCTCAAGTGCTGTAAAGATAAGGTCTTGTCTTAAAAGCACTGAAAATAAACAAAAAAGACACTGGTATTACAAATAATAAACTCTGAAGCCATCCATTGTGCATTGTACTTACTCCACTTTCCCTTCTACCCAAAGAATATCTCCGTGCTCATCAAAAAATTATACTTCTTTTAGGACAATAAGACTGCTTGTCATATATATATATATATGTATATATATATATATATATATATGTTTGGTTGGTTGGTTGGTTTTTACATGTTTATATGTATGTGTGAATATCAGACATCATATGAGTGGACTTATGAATGCATGTTGCTGTTTTAGAGTTGTTGCTTTGCATAAGAGGAAAAGGTTTGTTTCTAACTTATGGAATATCTATCTTACTAGCTTTGACAAACCAGACACTCAAAATAAATAAATAAATAAATAACAACCATCTTTGTTGCTATTGCACAAAAAGGCTCAGAGTCACCAGTATTATGTATTTTTCATGCTTTCTATTTGCAGGGATTTTAACTGGGCACAATTTGCTACAAGCTTTAAACACTGCAGTTATTAGCTTGTCAGGCTTGTATTATTGGCAAACAAATGCATATAAAATACTCTAATTAAGAATAAAGAAATGACCTTTTCCTCCTTTTTCCGGTTTCCTTGAATGTTGTACATTGTTTGAGAACAAAGCCTTCATTTCTCATGCACCTGGAGCTCCCTCTAGTGACTCAGAAAGCAGAGTGAAATCTCATCGTCGCACTTCTGCCACCGCACGTGAATGGGCAGGTGCATTCTACCCGCTTTACATTTTCAGAAGTCGTATTAAGTGTGAAACCAAAAATACTGTCAGGAAATATGATTTGATTTCAAATCGAAATAGTTTAATTTGGAAAGTGTAATCAGTCTCAGTAGATGAAAAATGTAAGGGATATAATAAGGATGTAAGAACGAGCAGTTGCTGAATTCATGACAGTCCAGAGAATTGTCTAGACTATTTAACATAAATAAATAGTTAATATTTATTCTGGCGCTTTTATTTATTTATTTATTTATTTTACTTCAGAGAAGGAACTACTACAATCATCAGATGACTAAAGCTGAAATTTTTACAGGCTGGAAGTACCCAGCAATGTTCCCAACGTTTTTCACTACCATGGAAAAACTTTCTGATTTACTATTCCTGTCCTCCTATTTCTTTTCCTCTTAAATCTCTTGGTTTCTTATACAATCAACATCAGTGCTGCTGCATAACGAGAAAAGCTGGAAACAGCTCCCAGGAGATCCATTGTACTAGATTTGAAACTCTCACACAGCCTGCCAGTTCTAATTCACAAACTGGAATTCATGATTAAACTTCAACTAACCTCAGACCACATCAGCCTTGTTTATGTATTACTATTTATTGTTATTTTGAAAGTTGCAGCACGTTTTTATAATCAATTAATTAATCACATTCCAGAATTAGGACCAGGACCAGCAAAATTTAATTCAATTGATTAATCCTTAATAATAGCTGGAGTCCCATTAGAGCAGTAAGAGGAATAAGCACACAACTGGTGGTTGCTAGATTGGCTCTCAATTCCATTTGAAAACGTGGTCCTCCAGGAAGGACTGATTCTTGCAGCTGAATCCATGCTGACAAAGCCAGGATCTTCCCAATGGATGCTGACATCTGACTACACATAGTTACAACATCTTATAATAGAAGATTTCTAGGAGAGAATTGAACCGTCATCTCAATATGAGCACAGGGCAGCAGAGTGGTTTCTGTGTAAGAATTTCAGATATTCAAAGAAAATGCATTTTCAAATCTAAAATACTTATTCAGCACAGTATACTAAAACTATTTTGCTAATGGCACCCAAGTGATAGCCAACTTAACATTAACTTAACTGTAATTTTGTACCCTACATTTGGAAATAAATGACATCCACAGCTGTTCCTGTTCAATCTCATAACAGTTCAGTGTAGGCATATAATAGAGGTCATTGGTTAACTATGTATAAATAAAGTCCTCAAGGATATATAGCGTGCTTTAAACTACACTACAGGGTAATGTCAGGGGAATACCACTGGTTATCCAGTATAGTAAGCTTCCTAGCTAACTGATCAACAGCCTTTCTTATGAATTTCATCTGTTTAATCATTATGTCACATATAATCACATATAATACACAAAACATAAAATACATGGACATATTGAAGAAGGAGACGTATTTCAAACTAGCAGAATTCTTGTATATACAAAGTATCCTCATATTATCGGTTGCTTTGATCAGGAATACTGCTTGGAATATTTTATTTTAAATTTGATAATGGCATTATATGTAATTGCACTACTGGTACACAAGGGCCACCACATGGACAGCTCCAGAAATGTTGCAGCAGCTCTGAAAAGCCAGCAGTTTCTTTCGTGTGAAAACGGTAGCTTCTCTAAGAATGATCATTAGACTATGTGCTGTACAAACATTTCTCAGTGCTCATGGCCTTTGAGCTTTTCTCAGAAAAGTCAGAGTGAGCTGGTTCATGCTGCATATAGAGAGTGGCAGAAACACTCAGACTACACACTGCTTGTTTTAATAAGTACTTGTAGCAAAGCTGTCTTGGTCTTTGCCCTCAACTGATCTGAAAGAGCCCCATGCTGGGTGGTCTGAAGGGCAGAATAACACTCCAGCTATTTTCTCTTGTTTCTCAAGGAGGTTATGAGCCTGAAGAGAATTGTTTAGTATCTTGGGGTTTGTTTTGCTGTTCATTTGTTTGTTTGTT
The DNA here is from genome assembly GCA_013399175.1 of Odontophorus gujanensis. Classification (NCBI taxonomy): domain Eukaryota; kingdom Metazoa; phylum Chordata; class Aves; order Galliformes; family Odontophoridae; genus Odontophorus; species Odontophorus gujanensis. The sequence goes on along the minus strand of VXAB01008223.1, from coordinate 848,780 downwards.
TTGCAGCAGTGAAGAACCCATTGATGATAGTTTTGAGATTACAGGTTTTATGTTTTCATTGTATTATTTCTTTCTTTAGCATTATTTCGTAAGCTCCCATGATGATTTCTACTGTTTTTTTTTTTTTTTTGAGTAGCCAAAACAAATGTCCTCCTATAGCTGACAAAAGATATTGCTTCATAGTTGCACTGTGCTATAAAATACAGCATATATAAATGGTCTGAACGTAATGGGTTCAAAAAGAGATAGGGAGTACTTGCAAATTAAACATATTCAAGGTAGTGCTGAAGGTGGTTTGGTCCAGTTCACCTAACTGGATACTGAAAACAGATCTCTATCGGCTGTGTATATCTGGCAGAAAAGTCCCAGAGTTCAGTGTTTCCAGGATGCTTACCTCCTGCACACAGACCTGACTGCTTGTCACAGTTACCTCCTTCCTCTTATTACAGTTGAATGAGATATATCTTTTTTGGTTTGGCAGAAAGCTCTTCTCTCCCATACCCAAATCTCCTTCACAAGAAAAGCACAAGGTCTTGATCAGATTCCTGTCCAGAAGCTCCCACTTCTATACATATGAGATAGAGAGGAGAAAAATACCTATATCCTCAGTATCCCACCTGGGCCCTCTCTGGAACAAGATATTCCTGAAACACCACCCCACTCCTGAAAAGTACTGCAGAAAATGGAAAAATTATCTTGTCCCATACTCAACCTCGGCAGCTGCGCTATTACAATGCTGGTCTTCATAGTGAATGAATAAAGGCATGGAAACATAAAGAGCTGTGATGACATGGCTAGGTGACTGCAATTGCTTACAGCAGAGTTTTCAAGAATGGGATCCATTCACATTTTGATCCCACTGTGATCACAAAGTCATATGCAGCCCAGCAGAATACAGTTGAAAGTCATGCAATTTCACTTGTGCAGTAAAAAAAAAAACGAAAAAAATACACCAGTTTGAGAGATGTAAGGCAGTTTAACATTAAAACGGCTTTTCTTAAAGTGCTAGTAGGTTTGGTGTGCTTTACCCTTTAATATTTTCCAGTCTTTGTGTCTGGAACTCATTTGGCTTATCACAGTGCTCCCCATGGTTGTATGTACACATAGAGGTTTCTGTTTCTTTCGTAGCCTGTAGGAAGAGCCAGACTTCCTGCATGACCTTAGAAAGCTGCTAATATTGGCAGCTGTACTTTAAGAGAGTATATGAACCAAGCCCAAGGTCTCTTGGCTAATGACTTGAAATGGTCAGAAAAAATTTTACCAGTGCTGTTTCACATATGTATTATCAGAGAAATTTTTACCTTCAAGTGAAGTGCCAGCCAGGACACTTTCCCTAGACATGCCTTTTATTTCCCACTCCCTCAGAAACAGAACAATCTATTTACCTGTGCTGAAAACATACTCACTGCTGACCCCTACTAAATTTCTTTGCCATGTGCTGTGGTACTAAGACCCTAACCTGAACTGTCTGCTGAAATGAAGCCACCACAGAGCAGGTTGTTCAGGCCCATTCCTAGGCAGCCATCAGCTTCTTTGAGTCCCAAGCATTCTCAGCTCATAGTCCACCAGATCAGACGCCAAGTGGAAGCAAAGTCAGCTGGCTGGAGAAGGTGCAGGCTGCAGCATTCCTTGATGTCAGCCCTGGCAGCAAGGGCTCCTGCTCCCTCAATACAACAGGAGTTCCCTGCAAGGGCCACACACATCCATTTCACAGCACCCAAGGCAGTTTGGGGATTGGGACTGCAAATTCGTTTTTAGGGTGTCAAGTCAAACAAATGTTTACAGAGCTCAGTTTCCCAATGAAAATGCTGCCCTTATAGGGAAATGTGACTTGCAGGTGCTTGCAGGCTCTTTCTGCAGTGGTGAACATTGGATCCAAGATTTTCACAAAAGCTGAGCAGAATTCAGAATAGAGCAGAGCAAATGTTTCATTTTTTTCAAAGTTCTCATGATTCCTTTCTTCCATATCTGGCCTATTTCTTTGAAGGATGTAGAAATTCTGCCTAGATTTTTACCCTGATGCAGAAAGATATTCTCCATGAAAATACACTAAAGAAAATAAAAACAAACAAACAAATAAGTAAATAAATAAATTTTATTCTCAGATTTGAGATTTTAAATATTCCTGCTAGCAAAGTAAAACCTGTTTCCATGCTTAACATCTTATAATAAAAAAAATGATTTGTAATATGGCCTCAGCAAGCTAGCATTTTAACTTCAGTTTAAACTTAAGAGTATGTGTAAAAACTTTCCTAAATGGAGAAAAACGTAAATACATGATTATTAACACTGATGAAATGCTGTGAAAAGCATGATCCAGTCTGCTATATGCTACCACTGATCATGTATGTCTTGTCTATCTTATGTCATGATGTTTTATTATAATTTATACCCTCTTCACAACTTGAATGCTGAACAGGGATCTCTTTTTAAAAAACAGGATTTGCCAGCTGTTACAGTGAAGTTAATTGTACCAGAGACACAGCAGTTATTTTTTATTAGGAGGCTGTAGAGGTAAGTGTGAGAGAGCTCTACTTGATACTGATGAAGAACAGACATACATGAAAACACGTGCTATGCCCCAGTAACAGTGTTTTTCTATTGTGCTTTATGAATGACAACAGACCATGGAAAAGAGTACCAGTAAAGTTAACAACAAAAGCAATTGTGCTTCTAATTTTAACAAAAAGAGCATTTCACCATGACTGTGGATCCTCTGAGGTCAGATCTGACCACTCTGAAATCCATGTGGCAGCAGCCACTTAACCAATGTCTAACAGATTCTTTTGTTTTTTCAGCACTGTTAGATGTTTGCACTTTTGGAAATTATGACAGCCATTGAACTGATGTTTAAATTCTTCTCTGGTGCACAGTAATCTGTTCTAACTCATGCAGAGATTGTGGAACAAAACATATTTACATTTTTTAGGTCACAATGTTGATTACATTCCAGGTAAAATCATGAAAACTATATAAGAAGTAAAATGTCAACTTGTTTCCACTAAAAATAATTATGTATAAGCAACTTCAGGAGCAAGTAAACAATTTATCAAATTCAGGTTAGCCATGTGTACTCCAACTCAAAACTTTATTTTAGCCAGGTACCATAAAGCAAAGTACAGAAAATAATTAATCATCAATGTGACCTCAAAGCAGTAGAGGCATAGTCATATTTGGGTAGCTTTTAATGAAGTGTCAAAGTTTCCATTAGTTCTGGATCACGGATTTAAATTATAGGGAAAATTGTAATTTTTATATTCATTAGAAAGCAAAAACTTTCTTGAAAATGTCTTTTGCTATGCTTCCCTCTGTGCTTTCCAGCTTCCCCTCCAGCAAACATTATGCTGGAAGAGAAAGATTTTGGTATTCTTATGAATGTCTTATACAATCTGACTGTACTACTTTGTCTAGTCACATCCATCCTAGCTCATGAATGCACTTAGTCTTAAAAAAAAATATAGTAAACATATCAATTAGGTCCCGTTTTCACAAACCTTTTCTTCTTACTAAAATTACTTTAAAAAATTTTGAAAACTGTTCAAATCACTATGTGTACATTCTTAGAAGATCTTTAAACTCAAGGTGGTATAAGTTCAGCAAAAAAAATGTCATTAAAAGGAGCGATCTACAAACTACTTGAATTAATTCTGTTGAGATGAACAGGCACAAGTATCCAAGGCAAAGATTTTTCAGGTCAAGGCAAGCCCAGATGGCAAGTCTGTTCTCTTTAATTTGCCTATTCTTTTTCATATATGTTTATACTTTGGACACCATAACATCTTGTGGAAATTAGTACAGCAACTTAATCTTTCACTAATTATACTCAATTTGTTTTAAACATGTTGTTCAATAATTTCAATCTGTGTTCTCTTTTTATTTCACTGTGGTAATTACTGAATAAATTCTCTCTCTGTCTTTATATAAATTTTTGTTTTATTGATATTTGAATGTTTTTCTCAGTCTCAGAAGTCTGAAAGCCTGAGTCTACTCAGCTTCTGTACAGAAGTTTTTCCATTCTGTTGGAAGCATTTGTTGCCTGCCTTCGGCACTTTTTCAGTTTCTACTCTTTCTGTCTGCAATATGATATTCAGAAGCGCAAACAGTGCTGAAGAGGTAGGGACATCATGGATTTATGCAGAAAAACAATGATAACTTTCAATTTTCTAACAGTACATAAAAATGTTTTCTGTTTTCTGTTCTATTTTTTTTCCTACCTGTTTTCCTCCTAGATACCTCTGAAAATAGAAGAAAGTGATAAAGGAGAGGGAGCATGATTTTGAAAAACACACTCCTCCAGCACTTCAGTAAGTACTAATGAGTTGTGATGAGTAGTCCCTGGCAAAAACTAAGACCACAGTTCAGATTACGAATCTAACAGAACATATGTATATCTAATACTTGTTATGATATGTAATTTGTTGAAAATTGAAAAAGGCTACTGACTATAATAATAATTAAAAAAAAGGCTTTAAGTAGCAAAGTTAATTTTTGCCTTTTTTGGAAGACAAACTATCAAAGCACTACTAAAATTGAGAAACACTGCACTCAGGCATTAGAATAATGGGATGACAGGATGAAAGAGAGGAGGATTTATCTTGAACCTAGAAGGTGTAAAAGGAATCTAGATGGGATGCCAAGAAATGGGATGCCTATGGGGAGTCTACATTTCCACCTGTCTTTAGTTGGGTAAAGAGCTAAGTTTTCAGGCTCACGCTACGTTCTGCTGCTTCTCACATGTTGCTTATGTTCCAGAAAGAACAGCCTAAATATTCACCAGTCTTTCCTCTCTTAAATCTCATGTTCACTTTCATATCCACAAGGTACCTAATCTTGGGTAATATGCCTATTTTCTACCTTTGATTTATGATCCTATTTATTTTAGCACTGCTTCATATGTATGTCTTTATTCACTCAGAAGTATAGCTCATCTGGTCTAATAAAGGCTATTACACTGTGTATGTGCTTATATGAGCAAATCACCCTAGTGAAGCTAATCAGCTGCTTTAAAAATAATCCCATCAAAATATGGAAGTTTCAAATATGGCAAAATGAATCACACTCTGAAAGTATCTGCTTATTTCAAGTAACTGTATAGGAAGCCCCAAGTCAGTAGCTCAGGCTCTCATGAGTCCACTGAAAAGAATCCTACCACTCCATGTCATTTCTCATGGGTGAGCAACTGAAACTGGAGCTATTTTTTTGTGTGTGCATATATACACAGAAAGCTCTCACAGACAGCACAGTAATATCACAAAAATAACTGTAGAATGTATCCTTGTTTTAGATTTTCTTTTTCTTTCCGTTTTAATAGATTCTACTCTTATCAATTTCTGCGGCATGTAGTTTAAGCCAGTAGTTCCAATTCCATTCTAGCTGCTCTCATAACCAAAACTGCAACATACTTAACTAACAGAAATGCATTTCTTGTAAGCTGTTATATGGTGTAGTTGAAAACCACTCATATCCCTTGTCACAGCTGCAATCATTGTAATTATGTTGTTAGTGCATTAGCTGGCTTCAGTCTGGAGAGAAGTGTTTGTTCTCAATAGATGTCGTATGCTTGAAAGGCACCATTTAACTATGAGTCACCCTTTATTGATGTAATCATTCTTACTTTATGAACACAGATAATTAATATAAAGCTTGTCTGTATGCAGCACTGGCAATCTCACTTTGGCAGAATTTTTTTTTTTTTTTTTTTTTGGAGAAGAAACATCGTTCTGCAACAGATCACTATTTTTTCTTTCCTTAGCACTTATCTAGTATCATTCTTTTTAACCCTCTCAGCTGAGGCAGGAAAACACAATAAGCTCTTAATGCTGCTATCTGTTCATATAGAGGAGTTTGTGTTCTTTATACTGAACTAGCACCAGAACCTTATTCTGGACTTTAACACACTCTGTATCAGTTCACCTGAAAGACAGCTTCCTCATGCTGGAAGATCAAAACAGTCTTCATGATAACAGCCTGTTAGCATGGATGTGCCAGTGATAGCCTCCATGGCAAAAGGGAAGGTCAACTGCCAAGTAGGTGAGGGGAAGTGACTACTACACATCAAGTGATTACTAATTGCATGCAAGATGAAATATATTTCTCAGTTCATAATGTGGTGAAACTGGCAAGAAAAAGTGTTGAAACATCACTTTTAACCTCTGCTAGCAAAATTATCACTTAAATAAATGATAACAGTGCTCAGAAATCTTTTTTTATATGTTAAATTGAAGAACAAAATAAAATAAAATATTCAGTTTATCCCTGCATTATTTGGTTTTGAGTCTAGGAAAAACACTAACTTTTCTTTCTCTTGTGAGTTTAGCCAACATATTTCAAAGCTGAAATGCAACTAAACATGAATGCTCTTTTGCTGAGTTCTTCCTCGCACCCTTTTTCTTGCTTCTTCCTCTAGCTTCTTCACATCTAAATCCAAGCCACAGTTCCTCAGGGAAGGAACCCTATTTTTTTGTCTGTTCCTTAAAGCACTTACAGAATTCTGGGAACTCCCTAAATAGTTTATTTTATACGTATATGTGCTTTTATTAATAGACTGATAAATTTAGGGTATGTGAGTACTCAGAATACATCCTCATTTTAATCTGAGGAGTTTGCTTGTTGTCAGGCGTTTTGCTGTGAGCTTGGGTTTTGATTTTGAAGTTCAAGCTCAGCTCTGCTATCATCGTTCTGATAAAGCAAAAGAAGTAGGAGACTGATTGCAAAGTTATCTGGTTCTTCCTATTTTTGAAACAATAAATTTAACATTGGTATTGCAAGAAAAAAAATGGAAAAACAGTAGAGAAGCATTCTACAACAGACATAATTCACACCATAATTCACACCCAAAAATGAGAAAAGAAAGCACTAACAAGCTGTGTTTACTTTCTGTTATCCTTTGTTCAGTTCTCTGAGGACACAACAGCAGGAAATTCTTTGATTTCACAACCATAAAGTGCTCATAGCTAATTTTTTAACTAATTTTGTTTGTCCACACAAGATTAATATTAACATTTTATTATCTTCCAATTAATAAGGCAGTATTCATCCCTGGTGACTCATCCTTAAATCTACTGGAATGGCATAGGTGAAGTCATCACGGTATATGAGAAATCATTTTTTCCCCCACAGCTTCCGTTGTCCATTAGGCTTAATTTAATTTGCAATGTCCTGTGATTTCCTTTGGTCTCATTTCTGTCCTGTTTGCCTTGTCTGCAAGCTACCATTAAGTCACTTCTTTTTTCTTTGTATTGTTGGTAAGATGCATGTTTTACTTCCTATACCTCCAGGTAGATCTGTATTATCTTGCCTCCATTTCAAACTCTCCCATTACTGCTTCCAAGCTGTTGCTATACCCCGCAGTGTATCATCCTCTTTAGCCCATCAGTTCATTTTGAAGTTTCAATTAATTGAAAATCCATGTATTTCCAAACATTTTTCCTGCCAGCTTGTCAGTTCTCAGACCCTTCTAGTCTTTTTAAGAACTTAAGTTACTTCTTTCTTTTACCCTGCATTTTCTTGTATATCTTCTTCTTCACAGCTCTTTGCTAACTATGTATCAGTCCCAGTCCTTGTACCAAATTCTCCTTTCTTTCGCACCAACTAGATGTGCTTCCTCTTTTTCCTTTAGAACAAACCAACAAACAAAAACAACATGAAAATCGCCTTCCACTACTTTATGCTGCTACAGTCTTTGATCATCTAGTTTCTTTCCTATTAACTATCTCTGACTTATTTTTGTTCAGTTTTTGTTTGTTTTTCTTCAATAAGATTTTTGTATTTTATAATTTGTCTGTACTATTCAGAAACAGATAAGACCAAATTGTGTTCCCAGTCTTGCCCTTGAAATACCTCTAAAAGAACAGCAAAGCAGAATTTGCCTCATCTCATGCAATTCTATTTAGAATCTTCAGGTTATGTTGAAGATAATGTATTCTTTCCTCAGAGTGCTGATGTTTCCCTATAACTATAATACATTTGTAACATCTGTCCTGCCATCTGTGATTGTAAAGTGGTTCAGCCTCCATTTCTTTCTTCTGTATACAGATTGATTTCTGGAGATACATTCTGATGAGCCAAATGCAATGAATTGATTTCAAGGAATTATTTCATGAAATATTGCCAGCCTACGTGAAATAAAATTCCTGAAAAAATACTTAATTAATTTGAATGCACACAAAAATGAGAATGTCGAGTTAATTTGCTATTCCTGATTGCGTCATTACATAAATAAATGTTCATTAATAAGAGGGGTAATGAAACAACATTTTAAAATTTACTTCACCATTCCTAATGCATTTCTGCCTTTGAAAATATTAAAGCAAGATTAAAAGCAGTCATTTGAGAAAGTAAGATGAAGACTCAAAGGATAGTTAGTGTTAAATGGAAGAAATATTTGCCAAAAAACCTGACTGCCCAAAGGAAAATCTTGACACAATTTAAGAGCAAAGTAAAGTTCAGAATATTCAAAGTTGGAACAAATCATTTTGCTATGGGAAACTAATGACAGATTAAAATGAAAGCATTTTAAATATGTAATTTATAACAATCATGAATTTCTGTTAATAAAACATCACTTTGTTCCTAGAATAAAGTAGGTTCCTTTAATGAAAACTATAAATTATCCTTAATCACACATTTTTGGTCTGTATGCATTTGTAACATTATAATTTGCCCTGGTTTTAGAGCAGACCCTGCTTTTAATAGCAGTATCAGCTATTTCTTGCCCAACACTGACACATAAGAAAAAGAATTCTTTGGGATATAAAGTCATTTCAAAATGTTATTCCCACGAATACATGCTGAAAATACTCCCCCAAGGATTTTAGAGCTGCTCATTGTGATCCCTACTTGTGAGATCAACCCAGGTTTCAGATTGGAATATTTGTTATCTTCTGCTTGTCTGAGAAGGATAAGAGTAATCTAACGTAACTTAAGTAAGTGTAATTCCACTGATTTACACCATCTTTAAATTTGGTGAACTCAAGCCTTTGTCTATTTTGTTGCTTGCCTGTAGCATTCAAAGATTTGTACACATGTAACACAGAATACTCAATTAAGCAAAATTACCTTTTCAAAAGTCTATAGTCAAATGTTTAACTGAAAGTGTTTGGGAACAGATGGAGTATTTAATTGTTTATTTTTTAAAAAAGTCCTTAAAACAAATAAACAGTCTATTTGAATGCAGTTTTGCTTGAAATATTCTCAGGGGTATAACTGTTGAAGTACAAATAAATGTGTCTACAACTACATTTTCACTGCTATGGCAAACTTACAAGCAACTGAATGAGAGTGTAAATATCACTGCATTTAACATAGTTTCTCCATGTTACTACTGGTGAAAAGAATTCAATTTTTAATGTCTTGTACATTTCTGACTGGTATATATGTTCTTTGCACAAAATATTGAGCTCTAGGGGACTGCAAATTCTCTGTATTCCCTACTATACTAAGAAAATATAATAGAAGAGTACAGGAATATAGAGTAAAACATCCCTACAGCAGCGCAAAATCTGTTTTTCTCAAAGGTACTAACAGCTACTGCAATGAACATCAACTGTAAGACTGAAAGAGAGCACTGCATCTAACTCTACCCTAGGTATGTGTCATTTGTGAGATGTTTTCGTCTGTGTCATGGGTATAAATTAGGCTAGAAGTACACTTGGAACTGATCTTTGTACCTTGTTCACAAAGTACCTCCATCAGGGATTACAACAACCTTGAAGACAATCATTCAACATGTTCCACACCTCCACCCTAGTGAGTTCAGTTGAAGTGGAACAAAATGAGGTTCAGACTGAATGGGGAAGGAGACTCCATTATTTGCATTTAAAAAGTACCAGATTTCTCAACAAAAGAAATAAGATTTGTATAAATAACATTTTTACATCACAATTCAGAATGGCAGTGTTCAGACATGACTGGTGCAGTTGTACTGCATTGCACAGCCATTTGTATTTATAGTGCAGGGTAAGATATGTCATTTAGCTGTAGTGAGAAGATACCTCTCTTGTCCTATTCTGAGTTCAATCCTCTCCCTTGAAGGCAGTGGGCCATCTCATTTCCTAGCTCAGTGAAGGAGCATTGCTAAGCCTCTTGCTCCTGGAGCCAGTGGATANCTTTTGTTAAATTTCATCCGGTTTCTGACTGCCCAGCTCTGCAGCCTGTCCAGGTCTTGCTGAATGGCAGCACAGCCTTCAGGCGTGTCAGCCAATCCTCCCAACTTCATATCATCAGCAAACTTGCTGAGGGTGGCCACTATCCCCTCATCAAGGTCATTGATGAAGATGTTGAACAAGACTGGACCCAGCACAGACCCCTGGGGGACACCACTGGTTACAGGCCTCCAACCGGACTCTACGCTGCCAACGACAACACTCTGCACTCTGTGTGGGTACTTCTTCACAGTGCAGTGACGGAGCACTGGCACAGGCTGCACAGAGAGGTGGTGGAGTCTCCTTCTCTGGAGATGTTCAAGACCCGCCTGGACGCCTACCTGTGCAACCTGGGTTAGGGAGCTGCTTTGGCAGGGATGTTGAACTCGATGATCTCTAGAGGTCCCTTCCAACTCCTACAGTTCTGAGATTCTGTGATTACACACTTCCAACACATACATAAATGTTTTCCAAAACATTTTCAAGATTTATTTTTGAAACAATTTTGAAAACAGTTCTTTAAGAAAATGTTATGAATGCCAAGTATGTTATTCTCTGAGACATTATCATGCGCAACTAAAACAGATTTAACAACCTGCTTTGTCCTATGCTCATTCAAGAAGTTTCTGCAGTATTTGAAACAATTTTTAGAAAAATATCAATAAGAAATTGACAGTTTTTATTTGCTGCTAGAGTGAAAAACATGAACTGTTCTAAATGGATTGGTGTAAAGTCCATGCAAATACTGAAACAGAGAAAAAGAAAAAAAGAAAAAAAAAAGAACAAGGAATCTTCAAAGCAAAGCAACCTAAAACACCTGACATTCCGCCACTTACTAGGAGTGTTAGAAACAAAGGCAGTTTTTTGATCCTAAACGTCCTATAACAGCCCTATCCTGACTGTGGTGCTCTCTCTACTATCTTTTTGAGTTGGGCTGAGATGAGCTCAGGCCTACCACATCTTTATCTCACGAGTTTTTGTCTCTCATCATAATAGCCCTTCATTAGACTTGCTTCTCCCATGAACACTGAATCAAACATCCCAAATGAGTGCTCTATTAAAGTCAGTTTCTCACACTGTGGTGGATGTTCTACACATGCAACCCTCCTTCCTCCTTCATTCCCTCAAAAGGGTATGACCAGGAAGACTTTCCAAGACACCAAGTTAATATGCGGTGCAAATGAGGCAGTGAGCTGAGTATTTCCTTGGCATCTGCTCTATTTTTGGCACCTCAGCCTATTTTCCTGGTTGGCATACTCCGCACTTCCTCACGAAAATCATAGCAGACATGTTAGTTATGACCTTTTCCTTCCCCCCTCCCACTTGTCTATTGGGTAGAAATTCCAGAAGAATGAAACCTACTCACTTGTACTGTAGTGTTATCCGTTGCAAATCACAGTCAGTGATGATTACTGAGCTTACTCTGTCACAGCACCTGGTGTCTGTCCTACAACATCATCCAACAATATGCAATTTAATAATCCACATGGCCAAGAAAATTTCTGTTGCTGTCAGGAAACTGGTCATCTCTGATTCCACCAATTAATTGGTTAGGACTAGGTATTTAGGGCTAACTTTGTCTAATGGTGGTTTCTCATTCATCTCTCACAGTGGAAATTAACATGCACATAATGTCTGCTAGCATATTTTAAATCATTCTCTGCAAGTAAATCACTCCCTTTCCCTGGAAGAAGTGTTACTTTTTCCCCATGAACACTCTGACTTAGGAAAACACTGAATCAAGATGATTTCCCAAGTCCTGGACCCTGGCTAAATCAGGTGAGATATTCCAAAGATCCACATTTATTTCCACTGAAGATGACAGGTAATATTATATTCATCTAATTTAATATATCTAACTGTGCAAATAGTTATCTTTCACATAGGCTCTTTCCTTCCCAGACTCCCACTCCTTCTACAAGTCTTATAGAGACTATTGCCGCAGAGCAATCATTGCTTCCACCTGATCCACAGTTGGATGCTTTCACACAGGGCTGGAGCATTCTCTGACTTAGAGATCTGCAGAGAAGACAAGGTTGTGTTTTGTTTTTATTTTTCTTACATTTGGGACCATAAAGGATAAGACACCATTTACATATTTCCTCCAAGGCCAGCATAGAATATCACAGAATAGCCTGGGTTGAAAAGGACCACAATGATTATCTAGTTTCAACACCCCTGCTATATGCAGGGTCGCCAGCCACTAGAGCAGGCTGCCCAGAACCACATCCAGCCTGGGTTTTAAATGCCTCCAGGGATGGGGCATCCACAACCTCCTTGGGCAACCTGTTCCAGTGCATCAACACCCTCTGTGTGAAAAACTTCCTCCTAATATCTAAACTAAACCTCCCCAGTTTCAGTTAAAGACCATTTCCCCTTGTCCTATCTCTATTCACTCTCGTAACAGCCATTCCCTCTTCTGTTTGTATGCTCCCTTCAAGTACTGGAAGGCTACAGTGAGTTCTCCCCAGAGCCTTCTCTTTTCCAAGCTAAAAAATCCCAGTTTCCTCAGCCTTTCCTCATAGGAGAGGTGTTTCAGCCCTCTGATCATCATCAAAGCCATGCTTTGCTATCTTTTATCCTTCAGGCAGCTATTCCTTCTCAGAAAGCAGTCTTCCCATAGAACCCCTGGCAACACAATTCTGATTGAGCTAAATGTCATTTTCTGGGAGGCCAGAGCAGTGGTAAGGCCTGGTGACAGACCTGGAGACCTCTTCAGGTATAAAGTCAGGGGCTTAGCAAGATGGAGAAAGTGAGGCTAGTAAGTGTGAGAAAGAGATGAAGGAAGAGGTGGTCTATATCTGTAACTATAAGCTTATATCTATGATAACACTTCCTTGTATTCACCACCCTGGAGTGAGATCTGGTATTCAAACAAATGCAGCCTGCTTTACCTCAACACCTCATTAGTAATTTGGAAACAGTTTAACGCTGTATTGTCTGAGTAACACATTTTTTTGCTCAGTGTGAACTAGGCTTTGCACTAGTTAAATGCTCAGCATTCCTAATACAAAAGTAAGAAGCTGCTGTAATTCCACTAACAAGCCAAAAGCTGGTGAAGTGTATTGTAACACTTTGGTCAAGAAAACAAAAATAATTATCATTTAAACGCAACCTCAGCACATCAAAGATTAGTGATGTCTTCACTGAGAGAGAGAAGGCAATTCAGAAGCTTCCTAACATTGCTTCCTACCATTTTTAATGGGATGCACATAAACAATCCTAGATAACCCTTCAAGAACCAGTCAGGACCAAAAAAGAACACAGTAGATAACCATTAAAGAGTTGAAAGAGAAAACCCGCCTACTGACTTGAATTTTTGTTCTCTCTTTCAACCTAGAGCAATAAAACAGGTCAGGGGGTTTGAGAGCAACTTAGGCTCTGCAAGCTCCTTTGAGTTTGAGTTTGAGTGAGATACTGACGTGAATACATCTTGAATTTTTCACTATAAGTAGCACAAAAATGTCTCTGTAAGAAGAAAACATGAAGTCTTGACACTGAGGCAAAAGACAAGTACACTTCCGTAGAGTGATATAAGCAGGTTTATATACAAGGTTGTAGACATGGGTGCAGATCTTCCTCCTTTTCTTCCCTGTACTGGTGCTCCCATCCCAGTAAATCTGTTTTTTCAGATGAGAAACACTAAGGACTCCTAACACACTGTAACTTTTGCATAGATTTTGCTGAGAACATGAACTTTAAGATTCTTGCCCGTAGCAAAATTAAATAGACGTGGTGGCAAAGAGAAGTAATGCTCTGTAAAAGCAATTTAAATTAAATGGGTGCCTTAATTTAGTTGATTGGATTGTCAGAAAAGGTTTCTCTTTAGAAATCACTGATTTCCTATTTTGAAAACCAACAAAATTAAATTATTACTTAGAAAGCTAGGGTGAAACATTCAGGCACAAAACAGCAGCCACCCTCCACAATTTCATGAGTTTGTGTAATAGCCCAGAACACAAGTGCATTATCCCCGCTGTACACAGCAGCAGAAAGTCTGAATAGTTGCTAGAAATGGCTGACGATTTGCAGAAGGATTCTGAACAAGAAAGGAGCTGTTCAGAAGTAAACAAGAAGTCTCTCACACTGAATTATTTCTTAGTATCCTGAAAAGCAACAGTGAAACATCACATACAGGGAGATGTTCAGAGGTACAAAAATTAATGCCAGCTATCATCATACAAAGATGTCAGCTCATGACAAGTCTCTGCCGTATTGCTTCTTGTCATGGAGGCCTCCTCCCTCCTACTTCCCATTTCTTTTTCCTTTCCCTTGTTTGCAGTGTTTGTGATTCTATCATCCAGACTCAATTTTCACTTTCTTTGCTTGCAGGGGCAGGGGGCAGGGTAGCTCTTCGTCCTTCTGTTCTCTATCTTTTCAGTATGTTCCCCCTGAGCTGCTGCATTTGCCTCTTTTTTTTTTTTTCAGTGATATTATCTTCAGTTTTTGTTTTGCTTCTTTTATTGTAAAATCCAGTTTCTGACCTAGCAGCATCTGTCCTTTGTTGAAAGGAGTTTCTGTTTCATTTGTTCTCTGAAGAAATGCCTCTGAACTGTCTGCAGACACTAGCAGATACACTTTCAGCTACTTAAGATGGTGCTTACTGGGACATATTTTCTCAAGCAACAGTAACTTAATCTGGTTCTCCTTGTCTCTCTTTTCTGCTTCTGCTTTATCTTACAAATGTCTTGCAAATACAAAAAAACTTCATCTTTTTAGTTAGTTTTGTAGAGTGATTAAATTTTCAACTAATATTTCTTATTTGCATCAGTGGCCAGAAGTACTCTTAAAACATTTATTCCCAGTGAGTTCAGAAGATTTTATTTAGAAGGAAAGTCTGAAAACTTGCCCCCATCCCATATCAGAAGCAACTCTCTGATGAACACTAGGTACATTTTCCCTGAACTAGAGAGGACTCAGAAGAAGAGAAGGAAACAAACTGTCTCCACTGCCCTTTTTCGAGGTTGTCAGATTCCACTGTTTTAATAATAACTCATCTTTTTTTTTTTTTTATAGACCAAATTATACCTGGATAAACAGTGGCATTCCTTGCACTGGGCAAAACTCTTACAATTTATTGATGACTTCTTAGAATGGGTATATGTAGATACTTTTGACAGATCACACTTTCTGTCAAATGTCAACAAATAAAATAACTCAATCTTATTGCAAATATTATTTCTGTACTGTCTTAGATACTCAGTTCTTCTGTGAGAACCATCAGAGTAAAACATTTAAAATACCCAGGTGCACAAATGATTAAGCTTTATAATATGTTCTCTGAAAGAACAAAATCAGACATTAAACTAGAAAGGAGGCCAAGAGATTAAAATGACT
The DNA here is from genome assembly GCA_013399175.1 of Odontophorus gujanensis. Lineage (NCBI taxonomy): Eukaryota > Metazoa > Chordata > Aves > Galliformes > Odontophoridae > Odontophorus > Odontophorus gujanensis. The sequence continues at coordinate 833,301 of VXAB01008223.1, read as the reverse complement.
CAAAGCCTAGATACATTATAAGAATATCCAGACTCATTATATAGATTACAATAGATGGAATCTTTTAAAAGTTTGGATAGAGATTTCATCTTCCAGTGGCTGCATTAGGTGGAATAGGAAGAAAAAACTCCTCCTGCAGGGGGTAAGCCTATCCCTAGGGATTTCTTTCTCCTTTGATACATATGATACTGACCTCCAAAGCCAAGATGTGAGAGATCTCTGTGACTTAGCTTCTACCTTTCAATGGATGTAGTTCAAGTGTTCAAGTGAAAGATTTTCAGGAAGTATGTCTCAGCAACCCCCATATAAGAGGGTAACAATGGCTTTTTAGACCACATGGCAAACAAAAAATATCGAGTCCATCAAAAGTGCCAGGAGTATAGAAACACAGAGTGAAGGAAGGATACACGAAGTGGCAAAAAGGAAAACATTTGATCTCACAATGGCTGGAAAACTAAACATTCAAAACTACAATGGTGACAGCTTTGTAAAAGACTTTGATGAGGTTTGCTTAATTGAAATGCTAAAGCTAAGCAATTTGAGAATTTTCTTCCTCTATGGAACCACACAGTTTGTGCCCATCTAGATCAGTCTTTGCCAGTTGGACTAGAGGTTGCCACAGGGTTTGAGGAGGAGATGTGACATGAATCCAACTTTACCAAGTGCTATTTATCCTAAATCTATATAATCTTACCTTCTCTGATGATTTTTCTTCATATTCAGGGATGATAAATGTCTGTCCCTGAATGTAGATGTTTATGTAAAATTTTGATATTGTATTACACTGCTTTTTCACCACTTTCCATGCCAACAAGTAATAAATATATATGGCTGCTCTACCTGGATGAGTTAGAGTAGCTTCAATACAAAAATAAAAATTAAAAAAAAGCCCTACAGAGCAAATCAATAGCGTTTTATTCTCTTAAAGTGAGACACCACCATTTAGGCTGTGTAGTCAGTCGAACAGTATCAGAATTAAATTATAATATAGATTCATAGATTCATAGATGCATTAGGTTGGAAAGGACCTACAAGATCATCTAGTCCAACCATCCTCCTATCACCATCCCTACCCACTAAACTACTAAATCAAATCCCTTAGCACCTCATCTAAACGCTTCTTGAACAGCGCTACGGATGGTGCCTCAACCACCTCCCTAGGCAGGCCATTCCAGTGCNCACAGGTATCAGTACCTTCACCTGTGCCCCATGGCTGACTCACTGCTCACCTCAGGTGATCCATCAGTGGCTCAGGCTGTGATTCAGTAGTTTCCCTACAGATGGGGTATCCATGCTTCTCTGGACATCCTTTTCAAGTGCCTCACCACCCAAATACTGCCACAATAATCAGACAGCTTCCTAGAGGAGGGAAATTGGACATTCTACTATCGAAGCCAGGACATTTACACCACTTTTTTTTTTTTTTTGGAGGTGCTGACTTGAGGCTCCTCAGAAAGTACAGTTTTTTTAAGAGAAACCAAACACAATGTATTTAATGGGACTGTGTCAAAGAAAGACATTGATTTTAATTGCATTTCAAAGTGCTTCATTTTTCAAAATGAATGCTTGTCACAGGCACAGAGATGTGAGGTTCAAAAATAGTATTGTTTTAAAAATCAATGCATGTACAAAACTTTTAATTGCTTACAAGTTGACTTCAGTGGGGTTTAGTTGTTTGTTTTTGTTGTTTGTTTTTGTCAGTTTGTTTTTTATGTGCCTGCATTTTGTTTTGTTTTGTCCTGTCTTTTTAATTGTTCTTTTTCAAAGTGTAATCCATTGATTCACCCAGAGCCTGGCAACTCGCATTCTTGATTCACAGTAGTTCTATCTTTTCTTCTAAGGTGTGTTTCATTCATGTTCCACAATTTTGCAATTTCATATTTTCTTACCTCTCAGTTATAACTTTGCTTTATACTATGAACAATTACTTCTGCCCTATAGTAGTATAATGAGAATTCTAGCCACCAGAGATGGAATTTTCAAATGTGTTCAGCGACGGATTAGCTCTATCCCAAGGCAATAGGAGCTTTACAATTGATTATCATAGGAGGAAAATTAGGCTGACACCACAGGCTTAGGAATATCTTACCAGCCTGATGGTTTTGCTTATTTATACCTTTACTCTCACATACACATTTTGTTTCATGCATACAAATCCTACCAAAATAAAACAAAATGACCAGAACTTCACAGATGGAGCTGGTACTAAAATACAAATGCAATTACAGACAGTATCATGTTATAACCACATGACATCCTTTATTCATGGAAAAACAATGTCAAAAACAGTGTTTATACATAATAATAGCTATATACATCTACAAAAGGGAAATTTTCTGGATAAAAAAGGAGAGGTGGGTAAGGTGAGGGATACATTTCAGTAACTACAATTCACTTCTTGATTCTCATACTTCTTTAGGAACATGTTTTATTTGGCATAGTGGTGATGGGTCAATGGATAGACTAGTTGGCTCTTAATGATTATTTGATTCCATGGTTCTGTGACTCTATGATTCTACTGTATTCTCTATACTTACATATCCCAGAAAAAAAAATAAAAATAAAAAAATTATTAAAGCAAAATATCCTCTTTTTAATACACCTCCAATTGCTCTTACACATGAAAGAATGGATCCCAAACTTAAGTTGTTAATTGTTTTGTATACTTTCAATACCTGCAAGTGAGCTTACACTGTGTGCCCAATAAAGAAAAATAGAAAGTAGGTTTTTATCATCAGAGGCTGTTTGATCACATTTGTACCATTGGACATTATTAAAATGCTGTGCAGAAGAAGTACTAAATAAACTAATTTACACAAGTTTTGTCCCTTGTTTAAGCTTCCTTTTGAAGAGATGTTCATTCTTGTTCATTAAAAACAGTTCCGTTTCTCTCTCTGTGTAATTTCATCTGCTCTCCTTCCTCAAATCCAAACAATCACCCCAAGAGAATGAGCTTATCTAAAGCTGATGTCTTAAGCAGTAAAGCCTGAGAACCTTCCTCAGATACTGATATTGATATGTGGTCTTAGGATGTGATGGGAGTATAAGGAACTGTGACAGTGTCTATCCGACTGTGATAAAGTTTAAAAAAGATTTACGAAGAAGGTCACATGAAAAGTTATGAAGATACTGAGAAAAAGAGAATCAAGACTATATTAATCTTCATGCAGTGAATATGTCAACCTTTTTGTGTAGACCATTTGGCTTCATTGGTACTGACAAAAATTCTCCCCTTCTTATTAGACTCCAGAGCAACAATGTCTCTCAGATATCCTATGAGCACACATAAACCTTAAAAACATAATTTGCTGTGTGATATTTGTGCCATTCTACAAGGCAGCACTTTCAGTTTCATCCTTCTTTAATTGTATACTTATGCTCTGTCTCAAGGGTTGTAAAGCCTGTGGGATTGCAAATACAGTAATTATTAGAATTCAGTTTTGATTCATTGAACTCAAAGGATGGAATTTAGCATTGACTGGGACTTGAACGAATGCTGAAAAATGTCAGATCATACAGTGTTACCACTATCATCTTCAGAGGATACTGGGAAATAATCTGCCCATATATAAGCAACTCGGCATTGTAGACAGGAATGTCATACACATCTGAAGATCTTTGTAATGTAACAGATTTTGTCTGGGAGACATGATAAAGCCTGGAGCATTGTTTTTCCTTGTTTAGGAATTCTTCCCTCCCAGAAATTATCTCCATTCTCCCACAAGGTCTTCAGCTTTGAAAGATAAACAAATAGTTAAATTTCATAATTATTACTTTAACAAATAATGAATGCTGTAACTCAGAATGAGAACTGAGATCCTTCTACACAGATAGAAGTAAATATATACATGTAGGCTCAGCTTCACAAATATGTTAATGTTCAGCTGTGATCTCAGAATAAAAGGTGATTTATTTATGTCTCTGCTTCAGTAAACTAGGTCATCTATTTTTGGCATTACACTTGGTATTTGAAAGAAGGATAATTTTTCAACAATCTAATTCAAATGGCTGATCTTAATCTTCACAGGGAATATTTTTTCTTGTATTCAGTGAAAATAATAAGCTACACAAACCAGGACATATTCCAAATAATGTATTCTTGAGATATGCAAATAAATAATGATCAAATACAATGAATAACAAAATCTCTTCCATTTCTCCAGAGGTCTCTTCCAATAATGTCTTGTAACTAGACTGATTCATTTTGATGATACAGGCCTGGAATTGTAAAAATCCAGTTCACTTATCTAAAAACATTTCCTTCAGTCCATTGTGAAAAATTCTATGTCATGTTACATTTCTGATAAGTTACTAATTTTTTCTAAAAATAATCAAACCTGCACTGCACTGAAGGGTGGAAGGAGGAACAAAAATTTTTTATGGGAGGAGTAAGTACTGTGAAACCACTTCTCATCAAAGTAGTGATCCATGTATTAGGGAGACTATGGTAGGAAATAAGAGGGGGATCTGGTACCTGGAGGCATTAGAGGAGGATCAAAAAAATTTAAGCTAATAAAAATAAATAAATAAAATCCTGACTCTACTCATAAATTCACTGTATTTTTCAAGAAAAATAAAAGGTATAGTTGATCTTCGTTTCAGGAGTAATAGGAATAAAAAAACTTTAAAAGGAAAAGTAAAACAGTTATAAACAGCAGTAATATCTGGCATATTATTTTAAGTAATTCAAACAATTTAAGTACTGTGAAGGATAGAATATAAATATTGCATACTGATAATCTAAATAGAAATTAAAACTACTATTTTTCTTATCTATGCCTGAGTTTAAAAACTCTAATGAAGAGAAGAGAAGAGAAGAGAAGAGAAGAGAAGAGAAGAGAAGAGAAGAGAAGAGAAGAGAAGAGAAGAGAAGAGAAGAGAAGAGAAGAGAAGAGAAGTTGAACAATTGGTATTTTCCTTTGTAACTAAAATCTGAAGAATTTAGATTGGAGAAGATTATAAAATAAGTAACTATGAAAACATGAACTGATAGTCACTATTGGGAAGGATAATGGGGACAATAATTGGGGACATTTAAAATGAAATGACAGAATCATAGCATCAGCTTAAAAAATAATAATAATAATAATAACAGGATAG
>VXAB01008223.1:756673-828002 GCA_013399175.1 Odontophorus gujanensis | reverse complement strand
AATAACAGGATAGATTTAAGAATATTAAAGCATTTTAGCTACTTCAGTTTTCCCAGGAATAAGACAAAAGCCCAATTCAACTAGATAGCCTTTAGAAAAAAAAAAAAATCTTACCATTGTCTTAGCTAATGTATTTCTATATGTATACTTGATCTTTCTCTTTACTGAGTATCTTATTTCATGTTCATAGAGCAAAGACTAAGGGCATTTTGAAAACTTCATTGATATACCATATGGCTAAATATACTTACACTAAAAAGAGTTTCTTTAACAGCTTTGTCACATTGGAAAAAAAATGCATCTCCCTCTGTGCTGTGGGTTGTACCAGACACATAACGACAACCATCTTGATTTAAGTATTTAGACAAAATGTCAAAAGGATGCCATGCTGTAGACACAAGGAGTGAAAAATAGAACTTCAGTGCTTCAGTATATGTCTCCTTGTATTTATAGAAGATATGAGACACAGATTAGGGCTCCCTCTTTTTGAAGAAACCTGAATTTGACATACCAGCTCAAGTATCTGTCCAATCTAGCTTATTAGCCTTTTTTGGGCAGCAGCCAGTATTTAATGTTCAGAATAACAGGGGGAAAAATCTTCCTGCTCTGCAGAAGCAATTTACTTTCGTTATAAGCTATGAAGTTTAATTACATTGTGCTACTTTCTTAGCTTGTGTGGTTCAACGACAATGATTCTTTGTCTCCTGAGCTTAAGTAATTAAAAATATCAAAACTTACAAATTAGAAACTTTTCTAATTCCACTTCACAACTTTTTAAAAGTGTAAGTCACTTGAAATAATCTGAGGTAAAATGTATAATAGCCTAATTGGTGAACAATGGAGTATCAAATGAACAGAAATGCATGTCAAACACTTTAAACGGGTTAGAATCTTATTTGTGTGATCTATCAGTTTACTTATTTTCTGGGACTGTTACATCTGCCAGGCAGAAAGATATTTATATATATTTCTACTTATTCCAAAAACTTGCTGGGTTTTCCCTAAATTGGTGTTTCCAACCATATATAGTATTACCTAGTGTGGGAATAACAAAGCCTAAAGTTCAAATATCATAGAATCATAGAATTGTTCAAGTTGGAAGGGACCCTTAAAGCTTATCTAGTCCAACTCCCCTGCAATGAACAGGGAAATCTACAGCTAAATAGGATTGCTCAGAGTTTGGTCCAGCCTGACCTTGAACACCCCAGGACTGGACTATGCATCATCTCTCTGGGCAACCTTTTCCAGTGCCTCACCATCCTTGCTGTAAAAAAACTTATTCCTTATATACAATCTAAATTTCTCCTCTTCTAGTCTGAAACCATTTTCCCTTGTCCTGTCACAATGGGTCCTGTTGAAGAGTGTTCCCTTCTTTCTCATAGCCTCTGACTAGATTGGTCAGGCAGGACTTACCCCTAGTGAAGCCATGATTGTTGTCTCATATCCCCTCCCTCTCTTCCACATGCCTCATATGCTTTAGCATAGTTACCAGGAGGATTTGTCCATGATCTTCACCAGAACAGTGTTGAGCCTGACAGGTTGGTAGTTCCCTGGGTCATCCTTTCTACTCTTCTTAAGTAGATGTGAGATCCAAGCTTAGCTCAACCACTATTTTGCCTCGCAAATTTGAAAAAGAATTGTGTTGAGATTAGTAATGAATAGCCCTACAGACAATGGAGTAACATGAATTATGAGTTTTTGAATAACTGACCTAAGTACTATCTTCACTCATTTTGCTAAAACTAAAATTTTCAAAAGGCATAAAGTCAGTAGGAGAAAAACAAATGGAAAGCATGAAAAGACCAATTTTAGATAATGAGTTCTTCATCAACGCCCCTGGAGTGTGCATGCATTATACATGCAAGCCAGTTTGGACTGAAAACAGTTTAATCCGAGGTTAGAAATTCAAACCTTGGTTTTATGCATACCCTCCTTCCTCCTATACATTGGTGAATTCAGTTAACAAAATCTTTCAGTCCATAACCCCATTTCTCTTAGCCTAATTCTATCATTCAACTTGGAGCTTTCCTAAGATCATTATTTAAGTCAGCTCTCCCTTTGAGTTCTGCCGTTGGCTGCCCTTCTTTCTGTCATATACAAGTTGATAGTTTTCATTGTTAAAACCCTTCTGTTGTTTGCTCACCACGTTTATAACTGTTTGATATGGAAGCATTGTCTGCTCCATCTGACAGTTTTATTATATTTGGGGACAAATACTCCTGTGATTTTAAATATTTCTGTTCACTTGTGGAAGGAGATGGCCATGAAGAAATTTCGCTTTTTTTTTTCACAAATTCTCCCTAAAATTTCACTTATTGTATTAGGAATAAAACAGGACAATAGCTTGTCTTAGATCATCTCCTTGTTTCATCCCACATCATTGTGTACATTTCAGTTTTAAGAATGTCAGTGGTTACAACCTTATATCTTTTGCACTTTGCATGAGCTTCTGAGCATTGTGATAATGTAAATAATCATAATAAAGGTTTTTGCTCAAAAGAAAAAAAAAGTACAGGACTATAAGAGAGTTTTGGAATACCTTTCAGAGTAGGGAACATGACATGTACGACCATGGTATTGCACCAGGAACATCTGGGGCAGAGCGCTGAAAATGCCATACCTCCTGTACAATAAAATTGATATTGTGATTGCAGTTGCAGCTGTAAGAATACAGGGCATATTTCTGCCTCCAATCCTCAGTATGAAAAGGAACAAACCATTTCCCATTTTTTTTGCTGTCAGAGAAATTGTTATTTCTTTTCAAGCAATCTGAGTAACAGGGACAAAGCATGACTTTTAGTTATGACTGTTCCTGGCTCTTGCAGACATAGCATGCTTCCATGAGCTCTCCCATTCATATGTATATCTCTGCTCTGCTTAGTGCAAGTTAGCCCAAAGCTCTTAGCAGTTCAGCAATAAGGCACAGAACATCCAGAGGATACTTATTGATAATACAAAATTCGAATATTAGTTAGAATTTGTATTTATACACTACTAAATCATAAAATTATCTCCAGAGAACTGCAGCACTCTGGCTGTCTCCATCCATCTCATATACCAAAAAGCTATTGCTCCCTACAGCTTTCCAAAAGCACTATTTTTCTCTGAAGATGGCATCAAAAGAGATCCAGAAGCTTTCATAGTCTAGTGGAGAGTTTCTGGCACCCCTGAGTCAAAAGCTCTGTAGGACATGATTCATAGGCATTCACGATTTGATTTCAATGTGTGGTCAAGTGATTGCACATTGAAATGTCTTTGTACAACTGTGTGGTCACTCAAATATAAATCAGAACTAAGATAGTCCAATTTTATTGCTATGTGTAATGATGACTATAGAAAGCAAACTTATAGTCTGCTACCTTTTTGAAAGTGCTAGCAACCTTTCCCTCCCTGTTAAAATTCAGCAGCATTTGCTGAACTGTACCTCAGTCAAAGCATCATTTTATGTGTTGAGTATGCTAAGAGTTAATTCAGCTGCATGACTTTCCTTTGAGAAGAGTGCCCTCACACATATCTGTGTAATGAAGATTTTTATATTGTGCAATGCCACAGATCTATCTGCTTTTTAACAATGAGTTATCAAAAATAAATCTGTCACCTCTGTTATTTAATTCAAGCTGAGAGGGAGAATGAAGACAAGATAGGGAAGAACAGTAGCTGGAGAAATGAAATCTATTTGATGCTGCTGAAAGATCATTAAAAAGAGCAGTGTGTAATAAATTAATTGTGATATAACTGATCTCTTAGAAGGATTTGGCACTCACCTGAAGCCTGCAGAGACCCTTGCAGACTACAGGAACAGTATATTATATCCAAGGCCTTTGTACTTCATTTTGTTGTCAGTCTAGGGAGCCAAGAACAAGAATACATGTTTCAGGAAATTAAATATGAAGTGTTCTAGTGTCAAAGCCTAAAGCATAAACTATCATTTCAACTTCAGCTGCTCAGAGTAATCAGAAAGGAAAGTTTTTTTTGCAAAAGTACTTTTTTTTTTTTCACATGAAAATACATGTTTACATAATAACTTGTTCAGCTGTTAGCTCAAGTGATACCAAAGTATACAAGACATAAGAACTGACATTAGGCTTACTTATTACTAATTTGCTCCAAGCCAGAGATAAAATTGCAGAGAATCACCAGCATCTTTCTTATGATCTGAAGCAACTACGTTTCAGAATTTCTTGATATTTATTGATTCGCAAAGGCAGGAGATTGTTCCTTATTCTTTATGTCTGTGAATCAGGTGCACACAAGTAAAAAGATTTTCAGTTAATGATTGACAATAAACAAATCAGTAGTATCAGCATACATGACAAGGCCCTACAACAATTTCCTACTTCAGCATAATACTTCTGTATATCCTTCACTTTAAGCAAAAGAAACTACATTAAAAGAGGGTGGATACTCATAATGGATTGAGTATGATATTGTAATAAAAAGTGAGGGGTGGGGAGTGAAACATAGATAAATGAAAAATAGGAAGCAATTTCAAATTCCTTTGAATCCTAATCTCTTTCTTTCAGCTGATTGCCATTAGATTCTCAAAATGGAAATGAGAAAGAAAATGAAAATAATAATAGAAATGATCTTTTGCATATTCTTTATTAGCAGTACAATGGTAGATTGGAATGGGATAGGATTGTTTTCCAAGGTTCCTGAAGGAATATAAAAAACAAAACAAAACACAATAACCTCTATCACACAATAGATTGGAATGCTACTTAAAAATTACTTTTATTGGAAATAAGCAAAAATAAACTATCATGTACACTTTCATAGGGTACACAGCATTTCGTAATCTCTCAGTCCAGGTACAGTGAAGGAAATCTGCAAGAATCAAAGTTTTATACTTAACAACTTTATTGTTTATATGGTACTTCTTTCTCAACAGAAAACAAATAAATATACTTACAGACATGCACCATCTTTTTTCTCAGATACATGTAGCTTGTTTTCCTCCCGAGAACAATAGTATCATATATGGAATTTTTTTGTTGTTCTTGTAAAAGAGAATTACATATAAGTGTGTATGGCCAAATGCTACTTTCCAAGGCTTGAATTTTCACCCTGTACCAGAGCTTTGCTAGTTTTCTACATCTGTATGGAAAGACAAATTTTCTGAAACATCTTCCAGCCAAAACCTAACTTGGATATGTCCCATTTCCTTAGGACCCAACAACGAGCCAGAATCATCAAAGCATTTGGAAATACACTTCAGTGTGTCTATAACTGCATGCTTAAATTTTCTGCCATGTAGATATGAGCTGTTCCAATGATCTACATAGGGGAGTTTCTCATGAAATCTGCAATGCAAAGCAGAGTGCTGTTCTTTGGAAAGCTTTCTTTGGAAGCTTCTGTGAATTTTAACAGGAGTTGAGCTGAAGAAAGTGTCACTTACTGTGAAGCGACACAGAGAATTGGCAGTGATGCATCTAGTGCTCTAACTGCCAAATCCAGTCAAAGAGCCATCAAATTAATTCTTTCCTTCAAAGCCATATTCTAACCCATCTTCAGGGCTGAGAACACACTCACTAAGCCAGCAAACTGTGAATAAGAGTGAAGAAAGGAAGCAGTTCTATTTTATGCAGTTTTAAATATATCTTCTGGCTATTGATCCGATCTTCTGCTGTCTGAATCCACAGAGGAACCCTGCAATTCTAAGGAAGACTATAATTACCTTGTTAACTGTAATCTAGAAGAGAAGGGGCACCTATCATATGACCTTTCAGTGTTTTTGATTACAGGTGTTACCTGTTCCTCTGGGAAGGCTGGACTCCTCCTCCTGCCCATCTCCTGTTTGCCTCGCAGGCCAGTAATGCAGCAGGGAACCAGCAGCAGGAGTGAGGAGGGAGATGGAGATGTGCAGATGCAGGAGCAGGCAGGAGGGCTGGCTTCACTGCTAGTAATCACTGCTGGAGTCCAACAGCAGGAGATACCATTCTATAGAGTCTGATTGCTCCAAATTGTTGGGCAGAGAGGAGCTTCTGGTTAGGTCAAAGGCATCCATTAGAGTGACATGAAAGTAGAATCTCACTGAAAATTCAGCAAGCAGACACATTCTTGGTTGTGTAAGTCAATTTAATTTAATTAATTTCAAGGAAGGCTATATACCTTTACACCACCTGAAATGCAGGCTGATGGAAGGTAAAGCTGTCTTGCTTGTACATAGGTCATTTGCAGGCTGTGCAGGATAACTCAGAACAGGTGAGGGAAACTAGCAGTTTGCCCTGGTCCTCCCTGCAACAATCTCAAGCCTGTAGGTAGCAAACGGTTTTCTTCCTGTATTGAAATGAAAGTCAGGGACAAGTGAGGAGAAAGGCATGTGTGACATAGTAGAAATGTTTTCACCCCTCTCTCCTTTCACTGTGCAACAAGAGAAAAGAGACTGGCAGGATAAGAACCATGGGAATCTCCTGCTGAGAGGTAGTTGGGAAAATGCAAAGAGGGTTTTCAGTGTGTTAAGAACATGACTCAGAAGAAGTTTGCTGAGATACCAAAACCTTCCAGTTGTGTAAGCCCAAGGCCACCTGGAAAGTAAAGCCATATTGCAATTTAAAAATAAAAGGAAAATGGGAATCCTCCCTTCATTACATTAGATTGGAGGGAAAAACACACAAATTACTATTTGAGTCTGATGCATTGATCAAAGGCAGGAGAAACAAAAGTCTTAGCATCATGTAATATTTAGGAAATGTATATGAGCACTCTGCAGACTCTTGAACCAGCTATTTATGTGGATTATGTGTTAATCAGTAAAGTACATGTCGCACTGCTTTGCCTTTTCCTGCCAAAATCCACAATGTTACCAGATCTTTTGAAGAGGATATATTCCCCTCATTATCCCATTAGATCCTACTGCAATACTGTGAACATGCTGTGAATATCTTTTTCAAATAGAGGGTCACAGCAGGATATATTCATGGAAAGGAAAATACTGTACAAACACTTGAAAATATACATTGGCTTAATTAAAAGTTTAGCGGAGTAACACAGACTTATTAAACCCATCAGAAAATTTAAAGAAAATCCAGCAATGATTTTCAGAGCTTGCCTTGTTCTGTAGTTTAAAGATGAGAAAGAGACCCTAGCTGCTGAGACATTATTCACTGAATACCAGGAGACCCTGGGGACCTAATTAGTTCGATACTCACTATCAGGTCTTCTGTTCCCTGTAAATCCAAAAGTGGAATATAACCTATGTGTGTGCAGAACAGCCTTACACTCCTTACATTTGCTAATACCTTTAGGGAAGCCTGGATCTACTGTATAATTGATTGCTGGAATACTGCTTTAGAAGGGATACTGTCTAATAAGTAATGTTATAAGAAATAAAAATAAATATGAAAAACCTCTGCCAGAAGCAGGGAAAGGAAGAACTCTATGCAGTCCTGGGATAACTTTATCATCCGCAGGGCTCTGCTTCTGTTATGTTCTTCAGTAATTTTTCACAAAAATCAAACAATGCTACATTGTGTCTCAGTAGTTTCTCTCCTTGGTAAGCAATTGTGGTTTGACTTTCCAGCCAGTGTCTGGGGACATTATTCTGCCATTTCACATTCAAGGAGTGGGAATTGGCAGCTTCTTTACTGATATCACAGAATCTAACAGATCATAGATTTTATGCCCTTTCATCTAAAATCGGTTGCAAACGTGTCTTAATAATAGTGATGAAAAAGGTCTATATTTAGAACACAGGTTGCCCTGCATTGCCATTTTATTCTCACTCTTCTCCCAGTCCCAGGATGAATTGGAGAAATACTGGGCTGCAAATTTACTGTTTATTTCTATACTCAAAATATGCTGAATCATTCCCATTTAACTGTTAAAGTGATCTATTCTTTTGTCGTACTGATCTAGAAAGGATCCATGAAAATACTCATTTAATTACTATTTAATTGAACAAATATTTATGCTTATTTACAAACTGATAAAAAATGGCTTTGCTCTGAGCTGAAACCTGTGTCTGCAGGCTGGATTCAAAGTAAGGAGCTGCAAGGTAAATGTTTCAGTATTATCCAACGGCTGTCCTTACTTCAATAAATTGACTTTTCAGTGACAAGAGGTGATCCATTTTTTTTTCCTTGTGTGCATGGCCAGTTGTTCCTGGAGTAGAAGTTCTTTGAAAAAGGAATCTTCATCCGTGGGTCCTTTTTTCCTCTGAAGATTTTTTTTCTTACTAACTGTATCTAGTTGTGAATTTTTTCCAGTAAGATGAAAATATTTAAAGCTCACATTTCATCCTTCATACTGACTTGCTGGTTTGAAAAGGACTATTTCCCATTTAAGCTTTGTTCTGGAAACTATTCATATTGTTTAACAAGTAACCAAGAAATACAGTAAGTTTGCAGTATAACAAAATTTGTAAACACATGCTTAGGTCCATTTATATTCACTGAAATATACATGAGCATGATAAACTTCACTCCTTAAGAAATGAAGATTACAGATAAACTATTCTTTTAAAATTATCATATAAATATACTTAACATCAGAAAGTCATTTAAATTCAAATAAATTCTTTAAAACCTCTTGTCTATCCCATGAAAATCAGTGTTCACCTCTCAAGTAAGAAATCTCCAAAATAATTTTATTTTCACATCTATTAAGGCTTTCACACAGAGATCTCTGTAGTGTGATTTCCACAAGCAATTTTCTTGATTTTAATGCCTGAACTCAAGATCACTTATGTTGTATGTTAGTTTCTGACTTAAACTACTTTGCTTGTGACAAACTCACTCTTCTAATTGAGCAGTTCTACTGTCTGTGTTCTAAATCAGTTCAGTGGAGACACTGGTGGAGAGGTCCTGAAGAAGTATATGTACAAGGGCTGGTCTGAAAGTAATGCCTCCTAATTTAATATGTCAGCCCATGACATCAGAGGCAGATGCTGGTGTGGCAGTAGAGCTTGAAACTTCCCACCAGTTCCGTTACATTTTGTTGCTATGTGACAGATGGCAGCAGAGAGGCAGTCAGAAAAAATAGCATGTAACATGGAAGTGTGTATGAAGCAAAGATGTGTCACTGAATTCACCCATGCAGAAAAAAAGTGGCACCCATTGACATTCAACAATGCTTGCTGAACATTTTGTGGCTGCCAAACAGTAGATGTGGGCACAGTGAGGCAGTGGATGGGGTGTTTCAGCAGTGGTGACACCATCATAGCAGCTGTGAAACAGTGGGTTTCATCTGCTGGTCTAAGTTTTAACGATCATGGCGTGCAGGCTCTTAATCATCACTCTTGAAAATGCAGAGCTACTTGTAGCGACTATGTTGAGAAATACTATTTTGTAGCTGAGAAGGCACTCTATCAAATAGTGTTAACTGTGCTCTTTGTATCTGTTGTAGTTTCCATGGAAATAAATAGGAAGTTATGTATTCGGAGTGATGAGTATATTTTCTTCCATTTTTCGTTTATGGAGATAACTAAGAGAATGTTGTCATGGAGTTTCAATAGCCAACAGCGCAAAACCACCACAAAGTACCAGATAAACTAGTCTATCACATAACAGCTTCTGCTGTTCCAGGATTTGGCACTTCTGTGTTCTCAAATTCAAGAGAGTTGGAATAACTGGAAGGGACTGTGAATCTGTAAACGTAAATATTATCTCCATACAGATCCATAACATACATCTGTGTGTCAGTGAATCAACAGATCTGGAATATTTAATAAAATGACTGAAGAAATTGAGCTAAGAGCTGGTTCATTCCAATTTCTGCTGCTGTCATGCAAGCTATGAGGAATCTGAGGGAAGATGATAGATCTCTAGCCTTCAAACCCTTACCTAAAAAGTAAACAGCAAATGCATAACCAAAAGGATATTTTAAAAAATAGTGTGTCAGTATTCTACTGCACAATGTGAGTCACTGGCAATTGTATTGGTTTTATTACAGACCTATTTGTTCCGGGTCCAATAAGGAAACTTAATTATTTTAAAAATAATCATATAGCAGTTTCCTCTTCAATGCTCTGTTTTCATTGGAATTCCATGAATACTACTGTCAAGGAAATGTGGGTTTCAAAGTAGCTATGAAAAAGTGTGTTTATACATCTTATTTTGTACAAGTATCCCCAACCCATTGACTGTCACAGAATCTTGGCAGCTTTTGCCAAAATAATCTTTGTTTTTCTGTTCTCTTGACTGTAAAATTTGGAGCTAGCTTCTCCTGACTCTTAATGATATTTGCCTTTCCAGATATTTTTTACATTCCACTGCATATAGACTCAGTTATTTGAATGTATAGAGATATCGAGATAATGCCAAACTTTACCATAAGTAAGGAAACCTAGGAATAACACTCAAATAAATATAAAATATTTTTGTTGAATTAGGACTGTAACACTGGAAAATACTACTTTCAAAATCATCTACAAGAACATTTCATGATCTAGGAATTTATCCTTAGCTTAATGAACGTCTTTTTAATCTAATCAAAGTACAGCAAATAGTTACCAGTCTGTTTATGACAATCCTTACATTCATGGTTCAAATCACCTAATAATAGAAGAGTCTCACTGACAAAATTGCTATAAACAGGCCTTTTTTCTAGTGTTATGCTCATTCTCCCAATATCACTTTGTGTCCCAACGCTCATACCTTCAGTCTTCTTCAGAAAGAACTTTTATTGAAGGAGGGAATAGTTGGTACTGAAAGTCATCAGTATGACTGGTTCGTCATCAATAACTCCACCCTGCTAATTAACATGAACAGTTATTTTTAATGCCATTACTCAAAACCTGAGGTGGACTTGAGGTTACTTTTCATTTTCTATAACAGAATCATTCCACTCTTTAGTTTCTGGTGCCCACTTAAATCTTTGCTATTGAAACAGTACTTCATTGAATTTATACGATGGCCTCCTCCAGCCCTTAAGGTCTAATACTTATTCTATGTAGGATTTTTTCAGATCTTTACCGTACAGAGACCTAAAGCAAAATAGTCGTTTCACATCTGAACAATTGTTATCACAGAGAAAATGACGTAATATCAGTTCCAAAGAAGACAACCCCACGCCAAGCTTTTAATGGTGTCACACATAGTCTGAGTTCTTTAAATAATATTGAAAAATATTATTTACTGGACTGGTTATGCTTCGCAATATGTAAATACAGAAAAGTTTGCATGCTAACGAAAAAAAAATACAAAAATGAAGCCACTAGTTAAAAAGTATTTAGACTTCATTTGGATATCAGACTGTTACTGGAAATTGTCGGGCTCATCTGAGTTTATTTCATCACAGGCTGTTCCCTAAGAAACAAATACAACCTCTTCCCCCAACTATAAGTTACTTCTAAAACCCCAAATATGGTCTTCATTGCAACTTTCAATTTCAAAAAATGTGGAGTATTTGTGAGATCCGTATTTGGTCCTCAAAGACTTACAGGGCAACCTTCAAATCAGATAACCACCAGTGAAAATGTAAATACCAACTTCTGTTTCTTTTCACTGTGTGTATACTGCTGTGTTTCCACAGGCAAGCAGCTCTGTCTTTCTCATTTCAGTGGCAATTTAATATGAATTCACAGTTCTTCTGCTGGACATCCTGCGAAGAAATGCTCTTCATGATAAATTCCTGTCAGTTTTGACCCTCAGCTTTCCTCAGAGAGCCATACCAACAATATTGATAAGACTTCATATTATCATCTCAGGAGTATAACAAGGTTAAGACGACTGCTGTGTCATCAAGATGCTGAGCTTTTGATTCATGCCTTTATAACAACAAGGTTGGATTATTGCAATTTATTGTTGGCAGCTCTCCCAGAGCGTTCACTATGTAGGTTGCAGTTCACACAAATCTCAGAAGCTTAAATGTTCAAAAGCTAATACAAAAATAACCAAACAAGACCAGTAGTAACATCACCACCAAGCAGACTGTGGTAAAACTGTGGTGTAGAATAAAAAAACTGTGAAACAACTACTTGCTGTGAAGTCTGTGAATAGCCAAGATCTATTTTGCTTGTGTTATCTACTTGTCATTTTAGAAAGGAACATACTGTTGCTATATATGTATATCAATAGCAATACTTTGTCTCTTTCTTTCTTCCATTTTCAGTGTAATATCTTTCTATTCTGAGCTCAAAACTTCTGTTTCATTTCATTTTAGATTTGAATATCTTCATAACAATAGCTTGTTTAGAGTGGTCATTAGTGTAGTCTAATGCGTACTGTACTGTGTAATTTTAAATAACAGGCTAAAAAGAGTAATAATTAAAAGATGTATAAGTTGTACACTCTCTGTCTGGGGCTACTGACAGATTTGCAAATATTAACTCAATATCTGAAATAGTTTAAATATGTGTAGCAATTTTCATCTCAAGCTCTGAAACTGTTTTAATGGTATGTATGTGTCTGTATGAGAGCAGCCCTGATAATAACGTCTCCTGTTTTGAGGCACTGCTGAAACACACCACCCATGTCAATGGGTAAAAATTTTTTCCACAAGGGTGAATTCAGTGACACACCTTTGCTTCATACACACTTCCATGTCAGATGTCTTTCTGTCGGACTGCCCCTCTGCTGCCATCTGCACATGGCAACCAAATGTAATGGAATATTGGTGGGAAGGTTCAGCCTCTACTGTTGTACCACCACCACCTGCCTCTCATGCCATGGACTGACATACTAAATTAGGAGTCATTACTTCTGGATCAGCCCTCTTAGTAACAGACTGAAAGCCCAGTGGAAAGAGATCACTGGTTTTGTTTTAACCGTAACACTAGCAGACAACTGGGGACAGAGACAACAATTAAGACATTTGAAGAAGAGAAAGATGTGGCCTGGGTAGAGGCAGCAGGTTCCTAATTCCATCAGATACAGAAATCTGGTGGCTAGTTGTCGTGAGCATGTAAAGATCACCAGCACTTGCAGTTCTGATAGTTTGGGCCTCTTACGTTAGTCCCGTCAACATCATCAGATATGGAAACAAAGCATGCTCTACGCAGACATTTAATAGCATTGATATTAGCTGGAGCATCAAACTTTGAATACAGAAATGATATCTATTTAAAAACTATCTGCTTTAATTTACTACTAGAACTAGGTAAAATAATGGAAGATGGTTGCTACTGCTACTGTGAAGGGACACGTTAATGGTTCCATTTGCTATCAGTAAGAACACTATTCTGAGTTCATAGAAATTATAGAAACATTTAATATTTTATGTCAGAAATGATCTCTGGAGGTCGTCTAGTCTGGTCTCCTGCTTAGCGCTAGTCTGGATGAGATTTCTCAGAGACTACTCAGTCTTGCTTTGAATATTTCTTGAGGATGGAGATCCATAAGTGCTGGGCATTCACTTCCAGCGTTCATCCACTCTCATGGTTCTTCCTTATTTACAAGTCATAATTTCACATGCTAATCTTGCATCCATGTTTCCTCTTTTTTTTTTTTTTGTTTTTGTTTTTGTTTCTTTGAGGATTTAGTTAGGTAGCTGAAAACAACAAGATTACCTCAGATTTGTTTCATTCCTGCCAGACAAACTCAGCTCTCCTGACTTCTTTCGGTATGTCTGTGCTCCATAACCTTTCCTGTTGGCTCCACACAAGAGCCACTGTAGAATTTACTTGTCCATATGCTTACAACATACAATTCAAAGACAGATGCAGTACTCCTGATGTAGTCTCACAAGTACCAGACTGAGGGTGAGGATCACTTCTTTTGACCTCCTTACTGGACTTGCTAATAAATCCTAGAATGCATCTGGCTTTCTTCACACATGCTTCTTTAAATCATAGGTTTTGTCACCTCCAAATTGAGCAATCTTATGATCTAGTGGTTAGTTGAAAGGTCAGAATGTATAGCATTCTTTTATTCACAAACACAGGGTGTTTTTTTTTCTAATTGAGGTAATGTTTAAATAGCTTCTGAAATGGAAAATAGTTATGATTTAGGGGCACAGTGACCTTCATAAGGGTTTTGGCTTGAGTATATATTTACAGATGCAAATATAAAATTCTAGTCATGGCTGGAACTACTGTTTCCAGGGGTTCTGATACCAGACCAAATGCAGAAATACAAAATCTATACTTTATACTGTAAATCTCTGTTTCTTAATGGTGATGACAATTTCAGATATTTGAATTATTTTATTTAAATTTATATGTGTTATCGTAGTATTAGACAATAAGTACTTTCAAACCTACTTTACAATATCATGTCTTAATACTGATGTCATATAATGGCATCCATAATCATTTACATGGTAGTAGTAAAATCAGAGCGTCATCCTTTGATCAAAGAAATGTTAATGGCCTCATAAAAATAGTTTCATTTTTAAGGACAGCTATTAGTACATCACAAGTGAAATAATTGATATAATGAATATCTGATGGATAATTTATGATTTTGAGAAGAAAAAATACTGGAAAGTGATGGATAGATCAGAAAAAAGCAATTAAACTTTAAGTACTTCCACATATTTCAGCATATTTTGGTAATAACTTTCCTTCTTAATGACACAAACTTTACCTTTGTTAACAATTATAAGGATTACACAGTTCTGAACCTTTGTCTTTTGTTGGCATACTGAGAAATAATAGCCAAAATAGCCTACTGGGGAATGAATTATCAAGTATCAAGTGAGGATCTGCCTCCAAAAAACTGAAGATTTTTACCATCAATTCAATTGTCAGTGTTGTAGAGAATTGCTGTTGTGGTGTTCCTTGCTAGATTTCTTAAGAGTATAGAAGATAAACTGATTTCTTTTGTGTATCTAATATGCACAAGACCTACTCTGAATGTAAATAAAACTATGATGCCTCTCCCTTAATACAAGCCACAGATAGTTCAAGCATTTATCTCTAAATATTCAAAGAAACAGAACTATGTAAGGATGAATACATACATGCTGTAAATATGAAGGCAGGTTCCTGAAGGTAAATAACGACTCCTGGTACCAAATCTTGTAGCTGCAGTCCATCTTACTACAAATCCAGAATATACTGCAAATAAAATGTACCTCTCTTCACCATTTTATACTGATGAAACTTTCTGAGATTTATAAGGAGTTAGAACAGATATGTCCAGGTTTGATATCCAGCCCTACTCTCAGTGTCTTCCAGAGTCACGTTCTTTTGTTTCTACAGCAGTTCGCAGGTTCAAAAGAGACTAGAAATGTCTCCTGAATGCAAAGTATAAGTTAACACAATGAGAAGAAATTCCTTGATCATTACTGACTCTTTTGTTAGATGTACCTCCGAGAAAGAGAAATTACATTCTATCTTCCAAATACCTGCTGCACAAGGTCAGAAATTTTACAACAGTAAACCGTAAAATGCCTTACAAAGGTCAAAGCAGATTATTGGAATTAGCAGAGTTCATGTCACTGCTCAAATATAATAGAAATAGTCAGACCACACGCGCATGTCTGAAGATGTTAAATTTAGCAGCAATCAGTGGTTCTCTAATAACTGACAATAGATATGAACTAAAATACCGATACCCTTCAGTTGACTAACATAAAGATAAATGACATTTTAGGAAGATCAGATGGTGTGAAACAAATATAAATTAAAATAAGTTATAAAAGTTATAAAATAATATAATTAAAAAAAAAACATTAAAAAAAATATATTCTTTTTAATACTTCTGCAGAAGAGGTACTTCAGGTTCCTTTTCCAGTGCTAAAATTTTGGAACTCTTGATTCATTCAGAATGTCTAAGACAATCTACATTCTGAAGTCTGATGAAACCTTTCAACTGAAACAATGTTTGATGATTTCATTTTAATCTTCAAGACAGTCAGTTTTACAACAGTGGCTATACAGATAGACGAGTCAGCCGGTCTCTAAATTTATTCATATGATCTTTTTTAACCATCTGGACGAGATCATTTTTTATTTCATTTCTCTGTGCTACAGGGACTTCCTTTAGTGCATGCAGTTTTGGCAGGGTACCAGGGACTATATTCATGTGGTACATTCT
This sequence comes from Odontophorus gujanensis, assembly GCA_013399175.1. Classification (NCBI taxonomy): domain Eukaryota; kingdom Metazoa; phylum Chordata; class Aves; order Galliformes; family Odontophoridae; genus Odontophorus; species Odontophorus gujanensis. Next base: position 812,082 of record VXAB01008223.1, on the reverse strand, counting down.
ACCCAGGATGCTTGGTAGCCTGTTAATCATCTCACATGATTTTTAAAGACTATCCTATGAATCCTGTCCAGAAATGATATATACACTCATTTGCTTATCTGAATTTGCACATGGCCCTTAACTCTAGCTCAGGATATATGTATGGTGTGTCTCAGAAAGAAATTAATTTAATCTCTGAAGTTTGGTAATAACTTCATAAAATAATAATGGATTATGGTCTTATATGCAACCTCAGGAAAGGAAAAACATCTAATGTCATATATTATAGACAATATAAACACCCGTATCTACATAGTGTATTTGTAGCACTTAAGCTAAAAATGTCAAGTGCATAACTATTAAAATATTTACTGCAGTTCTAAGCAAATGTGTTCTAATTACACTAATTACTGTCATCTCTTATTGGGTCTCACCACTGTGTTGCAGCTGCCATGAAATAATGGCATGACTAACAATTCTTATATGTCATAGCCCAGCTTGGATTTAAAGTACCTTAAGTAGGGTTATAAAACTGGGATTTTTTCTGCTGTTACATAAATCTGCATTTTATTGGATAAGAGGTTTATCTACTCTCTTTATGGTGTACTTAAATATTTAGAGTAAACTCACAAATATGCTTACGACTTTCAAAAATTAGGTAGCCAACATCTATTCCTTATGTGAAATTTGTATATGATAATGGAAATATAAGAGGCAGTGCAGGCATTAGTAGGTTTAGACAATGAAATTGCTAGGGCAGATTTCTTGTATGTCTCCATGACATTTAAGAGATAATAAAATATTGCAGGTTTTTATTGTAAATTATTCAGTTTAATCTTCTGACGTGATTTTTACTGGCAATACTTGGGAACTGACCTTTACCTGTGTGGCACTTTCAAAAAGAAATGTCATGTAATTATTTTTACAGCAAATGGTTTATAAAATTTATTTTGAATCATTTAAGGAAACCAACATACTACATACTCTGTAACAACAGAGGTTCACTCTTTAGAGAGCTACTCATAAGGAATTTGATTTATTTCAGGCCATAACAGGATATGGTAGTGAGGGCCATGCTATGCCACCTTACTTATTTTGAATTGAACTTAATTTTATGAATGCACAAACAATATAATAGAACAACCACAGGTTAATATGCTGTTCAGTATGAGGCATCAGGGACACACACTGGGTATTTACTTCATCTTCATAAGTTGAGCACCAACTAGAACAATATGTGTTTAGAACTCACCTCAGAAAGGCACTACCTTGCATTAACTTCAGAAATATTCAGTAAAATTGATGAAAATTAAGGCAGCAGAGAAGCCTCTAATTCCTTATTTCTTCTTGTATTTAATTCAAAGTCCGACAACTCTTCTGGAGAAGCTTTACCAGAGATGGAAAACCTAAATCTAATTTGAATCATTTGAGGTTCAGCTGATCTAGCTGTAAATGGATACCCCATACCTTTTCAGCTGAATGATTCGTCCTGTACTTCATTCATTGATGGCATAAAAAGGTGGCACTTTTGGAGGATAAGTTTTCTAGTCTTGAAATAAGAAGCTAAAATAAAACAATCACATTCTGTAAACAACCTTTTTTACTCTGCTGAGTATTAAGGGGACTAACACTAACATGATCGAATGGAGACATATATTTAGGTGACCTGAATCTCATTCCTCATGCTTACTTAATGAGAAGGTTTAGTGCAAGACCTACTGAGTCATATGATATTTTATTTTTCTAAACAGTAGAATTGTGTGGTGGAATAGATCTCCCAAGGTTCTCCCTTGTGATACATCTTTTTTAGGTGCCCCCACAGTTACCTTTGAAACAAGTTCAATTGTTGTATTGATTTAACTACTAGAATCACAGAATAAATCCTAACGTTGTAGAATGGTTTGGATTGGAAGGAACCTTAAAGGTCATCTAGTTCCAGCTCCATACTGTGGGCAGAGTTACTTCCACCCAGATCAGTCTGCTCAGGGCCCCATACAACCTGCCCTTGAACACCTCTGGGGACCAGGCATCCACAGCTTCTCTGGACATCCTGTGTCAGTGTCTCAACACCCTCTGAGAAAAAAAATGCTTCCTAAAATCTAATCTAAATCATCCCTATTTTAGTTTAAGGCCATTCTCTCTTGTCATATCACTATTTATGTGTGCTAAAAAGTTGGTTTTAGTCCCGTTTATAAGCTCCCTTTAAGTACTGGAATGCCACAGTAAGGTCTCCCCTGAGGCTCTTCATGCTGAACAAGCCCCACTCCAACAGCCTTTCTTCATACAAGAGGTGCTCCTGCCCTTAGATCATCTTCATGGCCCTTCTTTGGTCCACTCCAACAGCTCTACATCATTTTTGTGCAGGGCCCTAGGCCCAGACACGGTACTCCAGATGGGGCATCATGAGCGCAGGACAGTATTATTAGGTTATACATTTATAGGAAATATATTCCCTTCATGCTTTCTCTCAATTATTCTAGTGCTCAACTCTTGTTATATTGTATTCAACTTTTCATATATCTTTGTCCTTTTCTTTCAAGTATTGGTAAGACTTCACAACAGTTAGCACGAAATGTGATTCTGAAAGAGAAAATAGCACTTATTTGACTTAGTGCACAATCAGAAAGTTCATGTTCAGTGAGCCCTTTATTTTTTAGTATTTATAAATGTTTTTGGTATTTTTTCAATCTATTTTATCTTATGGGGGAAAAAAAGTGCTGGTTGTAATATTTGCAATGAATAACTCTATTTATATATAGGCTCTATCTTCGATGATCATCAACCAACCCCTCTGGCTTTAACGATAAGTAAATGAAAATTATTTCCTTAAAATATAATTTATAGAGCAAATAAAAGAGAATATGATCAAGGCAAACTCACAGTGAATATAGAGCATTACAGTAGAAGTAAAATGCTGCCTAACTCAGATGAAAACAAGCGTGCAAACCTATCACCTTTATTTGCAGAGGTACATCATGAATAAATTGCTTCTATTTATGGGAAAGAATGGAACATCCTTGCATTAGAATAATGTCTGTATGTTGCTTTGAACTTCATACCAGATGATTGAAAAGAGAAGGAAAGTTAAAATTTTCTTTTCTGTTTTGAGCTCAACATATATCCAATACTACTAGGACATCCATTCTGACCCAAAAAGAACCACCTGAGTCTCTGTGTTCCAATGTTAGAGATACTTCATCTCATGCATCAAATATTGCCTGTCCATGAAACCAAACAACTCCTGCAAAGCAGAATAAACTCACAAACAAGTAATAAAGGACAGAAACATCCAATTCACAGTAGGGGACCACTTTCCAGTAAATATTCACACCATCTGATCTCTCAGTCCTGATCTTCGAGAAACAGCAATAAACTGAAAACAGCTTCACCTACAGAAGAAAATGTTGGGAACTATGATTCTTTATTCTATCGGATAATGAAAAGTGAGTTAGTAGAAAGACTGGCTTCAATTTCTGCTACTTCCAGCTTCAGGAGGTTCTTTCTGTTCCTCAATATGCAAACATTATTTCTTCCCTTTGCTATTGTGCCCCTACGTTACAAAGATACTGAACACTTACTTTTCTTGTTGTGTTGTCTTACTTCAGAACTGAGTTGAACTGAGAGTAATTATTCCCAGCCTGTATTTAGCTTGAAATATGTTGCTTCTATATCTAACCTAAAGGAAGACTTATGCACCTGAAACCTTGTGCTCTTCCTTCCAGTTAAATCTATGATCTGGTAAAGGATACAGATAATTTATAGAGGTGGTTCTTTATATCCTGAGGCTATCATTATATCCCTATTGTAAAATGCATTTATTCCACATCGTTAACATGGAAATAAAATAGAACAAACAAATAAAAACAACAGCAAAAATCAAACCAGACCAAGCAAACAAACAAAACAAGATTGTTATGGTAGATTTTATGGTAATTTCCTATTGAAATACAGTGTTTGATACTGATGTGAATGACATTCCATTTTTTGAATACTACAAATAGAGGCTAGAGGTTACTCAAAACAGCTTTCAGTATTCTCTGCTCTTAGAAATACACTCCAGGATTAAAATCACGTATTTATTTATAAACCACTAAGGTTATAGTAGGATGATTTGGCACTTAAAAGGAAGTCTCATTTGCTCTATTTTATGTGTGTATCTGAACACCCACAGAGTTTACACATGGGATATGATTTCCAGAGGTGAAATTTGGCCATGTAAAAACAGAATGAATTTTGTTTGGTAACTGCCTTTTCCCAGAAGCTAGCATTTCCACAGCTGGTTGCTGTTCACTCACTCGTAGTTTCCCATCACATACTATTCTTTCAGCAGCTTACTCTTACATCCCAAGAGAAAGCAAATATTTATCCACAATTAATCAAAGGCAGTTAAAAAAAAATCACTAAAATTATACTGATTTCTCTTGTGGAGAGAGAAACTTGATGATTTTTCTTTTTGTACTTCACTGACACAAAGTTATTGTTTTAAGACTTTTAATACCAAAAACTACAAAACCTTATCTTGACAGATAATACATTAAATACTTTATTACATTCAATAACATAGCTGTGTTACTAATGCACTTTAAAAATTGTTGGTCTAGATAACGTATCATTATGCTTTTACTTCTCAGATTTTCAGAATTTTTTTATCTATAACTGAAGTATCAGAGCTCTGCCTCTCCAGGAGAAAGATGACATTATTTCAACAGAGAACATGAGATTAGAAGAAGCCTAAGAAAGCATTTTTGAGATAAATCTTGAATATCAACACATAAAAGGGACTTTCCACCTCCTCTTGTTGACCCCTACTGAAAATATAGTACATTTTTATAAACATTTTTGAAGGATTTAAATGATTGGCAGTTGTGTTAATGCTTCAAGAAGTCCTGAATGATAAATCAGTGAGGGCATGTAAAGCTCTTCCTCATTCTAATTAACTGATAGTAATGATAGATGTAAGCTCAGGGCAATGACATTGTCCTTCAGGCAAGGACAAAAGTTGCCTTGTTTGTTCCAGTATAGGAAAAGATTTGATTTGCCTGTTTACCACAGTAGAATTGACACAAACTTTAATCACTGAGCTGATGAATGAAGAGATGCGAAGCTATAAGAGATGCATCATTTGTTTTACAAATTAATAAATGTCATAAGCATTGAAAATCACCCTGTATTATATAGCCTATAGTCCGTTCCAAACCTTTTTGTTCACCAAGAAAATGAGGATAATTTAATGATTAAGTCATTATACAGAGGCACAGATTGAAAAGCACTTGTGAAACTGGAGGTGTCAGTCCGAGGAGCCTTTGGTTCCTTCTCTCAGAAATGACTCCACGTGCAATAGAGTCAACTGAAGGGATTTTTCTCTTGTGGGTCAGTTGTATCTGTAAATCATAATGAAGCTTAGCTTGAATGGCACTCAATTCAGAGACAATTTTAAGATAGACAGCAGACAGACTGCACCTTACAGCTAAGGCTGGAGCAGACATTTTTTCTGTATCCCCTCCTCAGGGAGTAGCAAGGACCAACAGGAGAAAAGAGCAGGCAGTCAATAGTAGGTATCTTAGGAAGACTAGTTAGACCACCCATGGGGAACCCACTGCAGATAATCGTAACCAAATTCATTATGCTAGTTCATACTCTGACAGAGAACATAACGTATCATTTAGATTTACCCTGATTTTAATAATTGTCATTTTCAGACACATAGCAAATGTACAAATAGGGATATGCAAATGACTCCAAAGAATTCTAAAAGAACCAACTCTTGTTTTCAACTAAATATACCATTTCTTTATTTTGGTAATATTCATAAAGGACAGACTGAACTGATTCTAAAACTTCAGCATGGGTAGAGATGTGGTGCTTGATTTAAACATTTATGGTAGAAGGTTTTTATTAACAAAGTTGTATTAATTTTGATTACTCCAGATTTTCATCCTGGTTATTGATAGGGTAACTTTTCCATGCCTTATATTTTCTGAATCCTCTGCTTTGCCAGACTTTACTAAGATTTAGGAATGCAATCTTACTGTCACTTCATAGCTGATTCCTAAAAGCACTAAAGGTTATTTATATGGCATAACTTGAGATTAATCAGTCTATTCTTCAACTTTTAAAGCCAGTACAAATTGTATAATATTTTCCTCTTTTCGTCTAATGATTCTGTTCCAGTGTATGTGATCCTAGCACGTAATTTTCAGGCTTAGGTTCCCGCTTTACAACTGTCATTTCTGTACAAAATAAAATGCTTTGAAGTTTTTTGTAATCACAGCAAGTAAGGCTAAGATCATAGTGTAAATTTTACTGTCCTTGTAATATATCTTTCTCAGCTCAAAATATGTTATTTCATATAGTGTTCCATCCTCTGTCACTGGAAATGAAGTCTACCTGTTAGCTTTCTAATTCCTCTGTTGACAAGAAAAATTCAGCATTCTTCCCTACCTCACCTATGCAAGTTTTTTGATCTTCATTCTCTCAGGGAAAAAGAGCTTTTCTTTTAGTGTTATACTCTTCAGCTCATATTGCTGCATTCTGACATTTTCTCCAGCCTCAAAATTACAAGCCATTTTCCCCTAAAAGCTGTTTAGTACCATATTTCATAGCTCAGTTTCTCAAATTCTGTTTCATATTTTATTCCAATATTACTCACAAAGATCAACAGACATCTAATTGTTTTTCTCCATCTTACTTTCTTTTTCAGATGTTATGATTCTACACATGACTTTATTACATTAGAATTCCCCCCTATTCCCTGCTCCTACTCTAAAGGCACCACCCTTTTCTTTGCCTGCCAAAAGGTAACTGCAGAAGTAAATTTCAAAGAACCGAAGAAGAGTGAAAAAAAACATCATACCTATTAATAAGCCTGAAACAATATTCTACTAACAGTATTCTTCTAACAGACTACTATTATTTCTTTACATCAAAAGAAAACACTAAATGTGAGCCTGAGGAACTACAAAATTGAAAGTGAAAATTGTACAAATAGTATCTGATAGAAGAATGTTCCTGGAAAAGCAAAAGAATAAAAAATACACAAAGGTAGAAGCACATTGTAGTAGTAAGTGATGTATGCCTACTGATAGGTAGCAAGTATATCAACCCTTAAACAACAGATGTACAGCCTGTAGGCAACCCTAAAGAGATATAGGGATTATTAATTTTATTTATTATCCCCATATAGGGATTATTAGTTTTAACTGCACTATAAAATGAGAGGAAGAAAGTGGGAAATGACAAAAGTTAGAGGAATACAGCAGGAAAAAGTTGTTATTCATGGAGCTACTCAAAAGGCCAAATGCCAGACCAAGCCATTCTACAGTCAGTTGTAAAACATTATAGCATATTACTCCACAAGAAGCTCGAGTCAATGAAGAACATATGTAGAAAAAATCATGCTCTCAATGTGGGTTGAGAGTACTGCAATCTGGTCCATGGTGTGTTAGAAGGTATTTGAAGCATACAGACACCACCTACTCACACTACCCAGTACTTTACCTAACAGCTCTATTCAATACTATCAGAACAAGATTTAAAGAAAAATGCACAGAATCAAATCCTTCACTTGCAGAGATCCCATATGTTCTCTGCAGTGATGCAGTTATACTGGAATTTCTGCCTAACAAAAGATCACCATCTTCAGGACACAAGACAACTTGAAAGGAAATGAGGTCATTCCTTCATCTGCAAACTCTCTTAGTTTAGAATCAATATGTGCCAAAAGCCTAGAAGGATACAGTTAGAGCAGATTCTGCTTTCCCTTATACCATATCACCATACTGAATCACGCTCAGAGAAACGTCGACATTGGTTTCAGCAGTTAATTTGGTAAAAAACAAGAAAGGAAGGCATCATGGAGAGTTGACTACCATAATAATAAATAATAGTACTGAGCACTGTGGTCATATAAGCTCTCAGATGTGTTGTAAAAATATATATTTACTCTGTTTTAGCAGAATTACCTCTTATCCTCATGTATTTGTTTAGCTTTCTCAAGTTAGATTTGGAAGAATCAAAGTAATACCAAAACTCCTTTTTGTAACAGTTTGGTTACAATCTGTGAGAATGAAGCACTAGGGCTGACTTTGGAGACCGCATCTGTGAGTTCTCAGATTTGATCCCAAAAGATCTAAAAAGCGTATTCAAGGATGAAAATTCAGAGTACTTATTTGAATGAATGAACCATTCAGGCTCAAGATACTTCAATTTTCATGGAGACATGCATGAAATAATCAAATAAAAGCTACCTGTTTTAAAAATTCTAAAATAAGTGTTATCAAATTATATGCTACTTATGTACTACTTTAATAGTAGTAGGGATACAGTAAGTAATCACAACAGAGTGATATCAAAGGATACCATTATTAAAGCACAGAAAGTCCAAGTTTTTATGATGAGTGTAATGTTTAATAAAAGAGATCCACAGTTACGTATAAACTCAGAAAACTTACTGTTTTAATGGAGAAATACAGACTATTACCTGCTGACTCCATTAAAAGCAAGTTCCCTAAGGCAATGCAAAACTAAATATTTTTGTAGAATACTTCATAGTCAAAACTTGACTGTGTATGAAAATAGTCCTCGAGGCAGTAACACACTTCACCAAATTTCTCTCAGTGAATGCAGGTTGGATTTGTTCTTTCTGACAGCCAGATAAAAAGGAATGATTACTTCTCTATTCAGAACAGAAGCAATGTATTGTTTTTGGTTTTTAAAGATACATTAAAGACACTGAGGGTGTTTTTTATAAATGATCACTTAATGTCAGCATCAGTAACCTCATCTCGGAAGATCTGTCTAGATCTGACAATAGAAAAAGAATACTTGACAGAAGTAATATTTGTTGAGTGGTATGCAAAGAAATGCAGATCTTTGTTGTTCTTTCCCTACAGTCAGCTACAAAAATAAGTCTGAAGAAGCTGCACTAGCTCCAGGAGCATCATACATATTAATCACACTGAATCAATAAGGACCTAATCCTGCTTTCCTTTAAGTAAACGGTAAAGTTCCCGTTCATTTCAGTCATAGTTCAGCGTTGATTTTCTAAAAACAACAAAGTGAAAGGTCTTTAAAATTAAGAAGAGATTTAGTGTATCTTTCGTTAAAAATAAAAAATAAAAAATTTACCAACAGCATACATGAATGGGTTTATAAAATGTCAGCAAGACAGGAGAAGAACTGTATATCTGTGGCAAAATACCTGAACAAATTACACTTCTATGAAAATAAAGAAATATTTTTGGGGTGGGATTGTTTTCTGCTTTCTTTACCAAAGTATTATCTCCTCTGTTGTGAAGTTCCTGCTCTTAAATATTTTATGGGCCTGAAATCACCTTGAGGTCTGTATGCTATTCTTTGCCTCTTTTCAAGGAAAGAAGCCACGGGAAAGAAATAAGATGATTCAACATAGAATTTGAATGAAACTCTATTTTTCACTTAGCGCTCTCTATTTGGAGAAGAGTTTCATAAGGACACAGTATGTAAGTAGTGGTTTAGTTTGACCCATGAAGAATGTTGTTTACATCTTTCTTATCCTTGAATTCATCAGCCTGCAAAATATGGTAACCTTCAAAAGAGAAATTTTCCTTGGGCCTGATGTTCTTTCTCCCCATCTCTCTTTTTCTAAAAGTTCATATACCTTGGATCAGACTCTCAAGGGAAGATTCTCATACTACATCTCACTTAACAATGACCTTAGCTGATTTAGTATGCTGCTATGAGGCCATTTAATATAGCCCTCCTCCAAAAAACAAAAAAAACAATCCTAACCTTTAGCTCCTTTGAAGTGTCAGACTAAATCAATACACAAATACATGTACAATATGTATGTACACGTAAACACATAAACATACATGTATAAACCATTGGAAGGTACTGGAAGTCCTAACTTGGTTATGCACACCTGAGGTGTCATTTTGACAGGCATCAAAACTGTCATCTGAGTGCTTGTGTGTCTCCTCTGGTGCCATTTCAGATAATTTCCAATCTTGGAAAATGTCATATATAGGCAGGACAGAAGTGAGTGTGACAATAATATCCAGAAGTTTTCTTACCTGGATGATCTGGGAAGCAGTACTAGTGCATTTGACCTGTATGTTAGTCATATTATAAGAGCAAGAAAATTTAAGTTCTGTCTGATAAAGAATTCCAGTGATACAAAAGTGTCCAAAGAGAGATTTCCCATTCACATGTAAAGGACAAAAGCTAGTTGGGAAAGTATCCTTCAGTTTATTATAATTCCAGTAAGTATCATTGTGCTCCCTAGGAAACCAAGAGATGAATCAAAGTTACAGATCAAAATTATAAGCTTTTTTTAATCATCTAGAGTTAGGATTATCTTGGTTGAGATCTATGTAATCTTTAATACATAATTATTTATGATGTGCAACAAAGTAATACTTAATATTGTTCTCGTCTCTAGGAAGAGGCCCATATAAATTTTATACTTTTGCTGCTAATTCTTTTAATCAAAAAAAAAGGCTGAGGCACATAGACTGAAGAAATTTATAAAAATAAAAGAGGACATCAAAACCAACATGCTGAATAAGAACAAATGTGAGTTTATGTATAGATTCAGTCTATGATAATAGACAATAGTAAGTATCAGTAACAGACACAAAATAGGGTAAGCATAAATTCAGTTGATTTCCAGATATGGCCACTGATAATCAAACTTCAGGAAAACTAACCTACAGCTGAGATTTTTTATTTCATTAAACTGTGAAAAATTCTTTGTCTATGAATTTTTTCAATTGCTTTCTCAATTCGAATTAAGAAGAAATTTGGTATGTAAAAGAGTTTCACAGCTACACTTTGTACAAAGAAATATCTAAACTTGTCCTGGATCAGATTAATTTTAGACAGGTTCAATCTAGTTTATGAGGATGGAGTGAAAAGAACTCCCTTTAACTTCCTTGTGTATCTTAGAATTATATAACTATTTTTCATTCTTTGCAACCATTTTTTCAAGTCTAAATATTGCAATCCCTTAAGCCACTCACTGAAGCTAGGCTATTTGACCAACCTTACGTCTGTGTCTGGGGTATCCAATTTTTACATTGTCTCTCAGAATGCAGTTTTTTGTTTTGCTTTTAGTTCACGATTTTTTGTGGTACAGTTTATTTTGCTGGAGCCTGCATACCACTGAGTGTATTTCCATTGCAACACTCTAGTTATTTCCCAAATGGCAATATTTAGTTCATGGCCTATCACTGCATCTAGGGAGTTAACAGTTTTTTCACATTTTTATTAATTTGCATGGAATTCTACATTATAATTCAACACTTCAGTGATTCAGTTATCATAATGTTCTCATAAAAAATCAAACTTCAGCTTTTAGTTTTGTTACCTTAAAAACAGCATCACGAACAAACTGTCAACTGATTTGTCGCCTCCTTTATCAAATAATTCCATCATTCTTTAACCTTCGAAACATAATGAAACTGAAAATCAAGCACTGTATTTCATACTATTCTGCTTGTCATAAAATAACCACCAAAAATTCAAACTCTTAAAAGGGTAGTCAGCCACATATGAAATGTATTAATTATTTAACAGAACAAAATGATGATCTGATGAAGCACTTAGATCCTATATATGTGGATTTTGTTCCAAAGTCAGCTGTAACAGGAGGGACATGAGGTGCAGAAGAAGTGCAGTGGTTGTTTCCATCTGCTTGTAACTTGTTATATCTATTGGTCCTTTTATACAGGTATGAAAAAAAATAATAGAAGAAGAAGAGAAAAAATCTTAATGCTTAATGTCTGCCATTCTGTGCCTTCTGAGTACACGAGTAATGGGAATTAATGCATACACTGAGAGCAGCCCAGACTCATGAACAATTAGTAATTAGAACTAAGATATATCACATTAAGGAACAGTAGCAGATAATTAATTCCTTCAGTTTCTAGGAAAAAAAAAAAAAGGAATAAAAAGGCAAAAAACAAAACAAAACAAAAGATTATGAAATAGATAAAGTACAACAACAACAAAATAATAGGACAAATTATATTTCTATGCCTTAAAGCAGACACTAGTGAACTGAGGAAAACCTGTGTAGCTAGAAAGATTAGTGGAAAGGGGAAGGCAGATGAAAAACATGAGTGTGTACAACCAGTTTCCTTCTTCATTGTCCTGTTTTCAGCTGGGACAGAGTTGATTTTCTTCAGTGTCTGGTATGGTGGTTTTGACTTTAGGAGAAAAGCAACTTTGATAACACTCCAGTGTTGCTTCTGAGTAGTGCTGGACAGAAACAGGGACATTTCAGTTTTTCAGCTTTTCATAACATCATGCCCACAAAGGGCACAAGGAGCCGGGAGGGAAGAGAACCAGGGCAGCTGATCTAAATTGGCCATAGGAAAATTCCATACCATATGATATCTTGTGAAAAAATATAGTGTTATAAAACTGAGGGGAGTTGGCCAAGGGACTGCTGCTACCAAAGGTCTGGCATCAGTCAGTGCACGGGTGGTGAGTAATTGCCTTGTGCATCGCTTATTTTGTAAATATATGTGTATGTAATTATCACTACTATTATTTCTCTCTTTCTTTTTTGCCTTTGTAAATAGTTTTTATCTCAACCACAAATTCTACTTTTTTTTCCAATTCTCACTCATAACCCACTGGGAGGGAAGGGCGTGAATGAAGCTCTGTGTGGTTTTTGGCTGCCTACTGGGTTAAACCACAACTTTCACTCATGATGATGTTACAACTGCACCAACAGACTGAGAAAGATGCTCTAAACTGGGCAGATATCTATAACTGGATAGAAACATGAAAAAGAATATCATGCCCAAATTCACTATTTTTTTCTCATCTCCTCACAGCCTTTTTGGAACCATGAAAGAGCAGCAATAGAATGAGAAGAAAACTTCATTTATTAAACTCAGATATGATGCACGTGATTGTATTGTGGGGACACAATTGATTTTTACCTTGCAAATTTATTACAAATCTGTTTGGAATGATGTGGTTCCTCTTTTGAGTTGTGTGGTTTGTGAGGTTCCCAGGTCCCAAAACAAAAACATTCTCCCAGTTCTATGTAACTCCTCATAGACTGTGAATGCTGGGGTGCCTTTCTGTTGAATATCAAAGTATAATGCATTTGCGATTATTATTTCACTGTGTGAGCGATCTCAAAAATTCCTTGGCAATTTACGCTGTCGGGGTAATTCACACCTAATTCACAGAGTAATTCTGTGTTTAACCTTACAGCCCTATGAACTACTAGACAAGAAATGCTCTGCCCTAGACCCACAAATACTTTTATACTGGTTAAATGCAAAGTGTTCAGGAATCTTGATGTACCATTTATCCACTCAAATATGAATTTAAATTCAGACTTATCTTCCCTTACCTTTGTACTTTTTCAATACCTTCTAGAAGTGAGGTGAAAACCTTTATTTCCATAATTAAATTTCTGAATTGTATGTGTAGCTACACAGTGTATGCTTTCATACACTGTACATAAGCAAATAAGTATCATATTTCCACTACTGTGGAAACCATATTGTATAGAAAACATGTCTCTCAAGTTTTTCCCCGGTTTCCCTCACAGGTTTTACCCAGACCAAGTTTACTGGCTGCTTTTGAACTTCTAATGTATGTACAAGCAGAATTTCCATATTTCTATATTATGTATAGAAGGAATGGAATAGTAGTATGAATGGAATAATAATATGAATGGAATAATAACGTGATCTTTAATTTTACAATGCATATTGGCTTATATTTTGAGATATTTATTAATGTTTACTCAGAAGAAGGAATCATTTCAGCAGTATTATGGTTTAATCTTAACTCAGTAATAACTAGGAAATACCTGCTAACTTATGAGGCCTGACATTTTAAGAATGTATGGTCCTAATTCTCTACCTAACCTTTCTTCCAGACTGGAATTATAAACACCGTAACATGCACTTTATTTGTATATAGGAAAAAGTTCTGGAGCTTGTATTCTCTTCCTCTCTGAAATCAGGTATAACTCTGTAAGTTGGAAAGACAGACTTAGTTAAGATGATAATAATTAAAAATGCTATGAAAAACCACTACACTAATACAGGAATACTACATTGCAACTTCATTTTGAATAAAGGAAAATAAAGAGATTAGGAATTGAACCCAGTAAACATTGTCTTTTTTATAGACTGAAAGCTCTTTCCTTAAACAAACAGTCTACATATAATTACTGCATAATAAATGTTTTCTACATGGAGAGACAAAATAGCTTCTATTCTCAACTACTTAGTGAAAATAATTATGTGATCTGATTAAAAAATTTACATAGCTCAATATGGAGATGTCAAAGACGTTTTACATAGACTTGAAAGAAAAAGGCTTAAGAGGCAAATTCCTTTGATTCCTTTGTGCACTCAGTTCTGCACTCCTTTACGAATCTTTAATCGTAGTTGTGGTTTCAGCTTTGTCCTTCAGTTCCACTTAAAAGCAAAACTGGAAGTTGTTCTAAATGGCATACTCCCACACAAACAGAAATGCAATCAGAGGAACACAAGGGCCTCATAATGTGTGACAACTGATTGCAGCAGCGATATTGACATCATACACAATTCACATACATAAAATTGAGGCCAATTCACGAAGAGCCACTTCTGTAATATAATGCTGTAAAGGAGCCTAGAAAGTTTTCCGGATTTATAAATCTAAATGTCAAAAAGTATCTTTATAATCTTCTAACTCAACCCCAAACAAAACATGTAGCTGTGCTCGCAGAAATTTCTGGGGAACTTGTTAGCTCTTACTGGCTAGCATCAATTTGCTGAGGCAGCTTTGCTAAGGCAAGAGGTAACACATTTTTAAGACTCATTGCAAAACCCACTGGAGTAAAGGAGAGCCCTTAGGTCAGTTTATCTCAAGCCAAAGTTGTTATCTAAAAGAAGTTGTATAAGTCACACCTATAAGTGCCTCTTTCTTTTCTCCATCTATAAAATAAACTTAGAAGGAACACTTCAGATATACACATCAGTGTTAGTCACATCAAAAGTCAGATGAAATGAATATCTCCCAGAAAATCTTTTTGCAGATGATAAATGGATTTAGTTAAAGTCTGTCTTTGCATTGCTATGGTTTATGGTAGGACTTCACAACATGACAGAATTTGTAATAATCCTCTATATATGGAAAATATAGAAAAGTCATCTGTAACTGCAGGAATCTTATGCTTTCTGCTTTTGATTATTTTTGAATTATTTTTTAATTACTTATTTGATACAATCATACCAGAGGAAATACTGGCTAAGGCAGTCTTATAAAACTACTTCTTATAAAACTACTTCAGTGAAGAACACATAAAAAAGGCATTGCATGAAATATGCATTAAAACTGTTGATTTGGAGCAAGTTAGAACATAACTGCTCTTTAACAAACTACAAAACATTTGTGCTTATGAAAGCAATATTCTTTGAAGTAATTTTTAATATCAGGGAAGAAGCAGAAATAAAATTGCAGAAGATATAGAGAGATAAATCAAAACTGTAGCACCTCAAAGTCCTCTACTTCACATTACTTCTCTAAACTGGAATATCTTTAATTTCCTCAACATATTCACTATAAATGATATGTAAGATTGATATTTTATAGTCAATAGGCTGCACAGGAGATAAAAATCGTGCTGATATGGCATTCTGCTAAAGAAATTGTCATTTTCATCTCCCTGGTGTTATCAAAAACTTGACTTGCTTTAAAACCTGATAGAATTAACTGTAGTACTTCCTTTGTGTACTCACATCTTCATAATTTACAGCCTAACTGAAAAACTGGAGAAGTCATTTCACATCATGTTTAGCTTGTGTAGATGTTAAAAGCAATCTCATCTGATCTTGTTAAATAAAACAAGGTTGTGCAAGATCTTCAGCTAACGTGAAGTAAAAAATGTGTAGCTTCTGTGAGTACCATTAATAATGTCTGTTATCTGTGTTTATTGATTGGAGGAAAAATCATTATTCTATTTCAAAACTGCAGAGAAATGAATTTTCTTAAATCTCAGTGCTATGTTTTCCGTAAGAACTGTATGTCACTAAAGTCAACACTGCTAGATTAATTAAAAATGTGATATTCAGTATTTCTAAGAACTTAAATCAACGCTATTAATCCCACAATGTTAATTACCTGACTATTTTGCAAACAATTTTTCGGATCAAGTTTCCATTTTAACACAGTAATTAATTTATTCTTCTGTCTTTTTTTTTAATTAATTTTGGAAGGATCATCATAATACAAAATAGCCTTTATATCTCTTCCGAATTTATGTTGACACAGGGTTAAAAAGCTATTTTTAAAAATGAATTGAAGACTTGGGAATATGAAATGCTTTCAGATTTGCCAAGGCTTATTAGTTCCAGTTCAAAACCATACTAACGTGACACACTTTTTCTGCTCAAACTTGGGAGCCAACTTTGAGCCTTACACAATTAGGAGAAGCTGCAGCAGACCATGGAGGTACACAGTTGGGCACTTATAGAAGTAGCATTCAGAGTGGCCACCACAGCTCTGAGAACAGATGCTGGCCCTTCCTGTAGCTAACATACTTGCAACAGATTAGCAGTTTGAATTGTCTCATTAGTCAATCTATCAGGTCTCGTACATGTTTTCCCCAACTTTTATGAATAATAATTTATTTTATTTTGAGGGAGAGCATGCAGTACCTTTTTATTCCATGTTTGGTGGTGGCAGTAACAGGCCTGATAGATTAAATACCATGATGCTCAGTGGAGGAGGTTTTCTGTTTATGTTATTTGTTTGTTTGTTTGTTTTTAATAAAGTACTTTTAACATAAAAAAAGAAGATATTTAGACTGTGGAAATCACTGGTGCTTAAATCTTCGTGTTACTACAACATAACCTTTAGAAGATTCCTTCTTGAGGCTCCTTTCCATAGACAACTTTGAGTAGAGACGGATTACATTCAGAATTACGTTCTCCAGAAAGTGAGTCCCTTGCTTTGGTGTCACACTTTTGGCCCTCATTTAGTCCCAGAATCCTCCCTAATGAGACACAGACTGAATTTTTAGAGATCACTGATCTCTTAAAACCAAATGCCTCAGCAGTCATGATAACAATTGGCTGAACGTGGCATACTTCCAGAATATGTCTGACTAAACATGAACATGAGCATCTACAAAGAATTCCAAAAGCACGGTCTCCTCTCAGTCAGTCACCCATCAGTTTTTAATTTAGAATTAAAATAAACAGGGAAAAGGACTAAAATAATGGGAAATACAAGCATACTAGTGAGTAGTTTATCCAAATGTCCCAAGATGAAATAAGAAACCATTGGAAAAGAAAGTGTTTGTGGGTTGGATATCATTGTAGTTTACCTAAACAAGCCTTTTCTTTCAGAAGAAACAAACATATTTTTATGTAATGAAAGAAGAACAAAAATGACTTCTACATCTTTTGTTGATGCTATTGAAATCAGACTGCTTCAACATGAGATGCATTAGTTGCAAGAGGAAAAAATTAATTTGTAGCAGCTGATGGATTGGCTGATATTTTTTTTTTTAAGAAAATTAGCTCTGTATTTTGTTTCAGCTATGCTGGGAAATATTTCTTCTGCATTATCAGAGGAGATAGTATAGTAGAAGTAGAAGATCAGTAAGAGATTTTTCCTTTAACTAATTAATTTAACTAACTTTAACAAAAACTGATGTTTTTGGCCAATTCTTGCTACCACAAGTAATAATAGAAATTTTCCTGAAATATTTGGGGGCTGATCCTTCGAGTTGTTTATATAATGCCTCTGTGTGACACACATTAATTGGAAAGACATTACATACTGAACACAAAGAATGCAAATTCCTGGTCATAAAACAGGATTTTTAAAGCTAGTTGATGATAAGGGAGTTTAGAAAAAAAATTATTTAAATAGTAAGTTAAAAAGCAAGACTTGATTTAATAGCCAATATCTTCATTTTAGGAAATGAGATGACATCTGACATGTTGTATTACTACTGAAGAGGGAAAAAAAGTGGTCATATGTATAGTCCTGGAACCTAGAACAGGAATTATTATAGCCCATCTTTGAAACCATGATATATTTCAAGGGTACCTGCCCTTAAAGTGCTGTTTCCTTCCTCTGGGTAACTGACAATCTCAGCCAAAGATTTGGAATGTTTATGGCCTACTGATTTAGCTGACGCAGCACAAGCTAGGCTTCGTGTAAAATCTGTACTCAAATGAATTTAGAGAATAGTTGACTGATTCATAAAACATTTACTAACTGTAGTGTAGGGAAAAAAGAAATTGAGTTGGGGTGCAGGGCTAGTAATTAGGGAAATAATTGGCTGAGGAACCAGATTTTCACATTGCAAATCTGATATTTGTTAAATTTCTCTTTTCTCAAAGAGAATCAATTTCTTCATTATTTACCGGTGTATTATAACAACACAACAGAATTGTTTCTGCACTGAGGAAGAAAACATTTTAAAATGTCATATTTCAAGACACAGCCAGCACACTACTTACATAAGGTTTCTGCAATATTTAAATGTTATATTCATAAACAAATACTTTATAGTATGATAGACATATCTAATTTTTTATATTATGGCTAAATCTGGCACATTGTGAATCTGGTACTAAGTAATCTAGCTGCAAACAAAGAAGGAATTTCTAACAGTCTGCTATAAAGTTATGCCAGGGATACACTCTTTCCAATAATAAGATCTGCTGCTTAATAAGACAGATTAAAATAAAGATGATGTGCATTTTAGAGGAAGCTTATCAATATCTGATATCAAAGAGAAGTGTTATGGAATTAACATCCCAAGAACATGGCATCTTAATATTTAGCAGAATGGTATCACAGTAAATTTTTGTGGTCCAAAAGAATATGACTGTTCAAAGAATGTCAGCACATACTAAAACAGTGACGATATTTCTCGGATAAATGCAAGCTACCAGAATAGAGCACCAGAAAGTCATCTCCCTTGCTGTGATCATAGAATACAGAAAACAGGGGATGTAGATCATCACGCTTCATTGTTTACATTTTTATTACATTTAATGTTATTTAAATGATTGCAGACCTTATTCGAAAAATTGGTGATGTATCTTTGCCCAGAACCCTTAATGAAAGACTGTGACTAGAGCAGTGAAACATTTGCTAAAGGCTATCCAGCCAGCAGCACAGATAGCAATCTTTTTATTTTTCTATTATTGGATTTGGAACTAGAATTATTTAATCACAGCTAAGTAATAAAGATAATGTTGTGTAAATATTTTTTTTTGTTTTGGTTCTCCCAAAAAGTAAAAATACATTTTGCAATGTGAATGTATGGGTATCAAAGACTTTGATAGCAAAGACTATGTAACAAAGGCTTTCCTATAGACTGTTTGGATCTTTAAGAAATCTTCTGAAAATAAATAAATAAATAAATAAAGGCTTCACTTGGCCCACCAAAATTGAAGAGTTTCATTGGATTTTGCTTTGCAAAGTTTAGGTCGCAATGAAGAAAAAGCCTGAAAGATCAGAAGGGTTGTGAGAAAAGGCAGCAAAGAAACCCGTTCTGAGCAAACAGGTGACATATACCAAGGAAAAGTAGTTCAGTGTTTTAGTGAGATAGGATTTGGGCCTGAGTGAATACAAGAATAGATTTAATTGAACCTCCTATACGATTAGAATGGACCAATACCACAATTCACTAATTACCAAACAATGCAACAACATTCTGCTTGGGTATATGGAAGCATTTCACATTTTTAAAATACATTTGGATCTGTTGAAAGTCATCGGTAAGCTTACAACATTTTGCTCATACATGGAAAATAATGAATAAAAAGGTTTTGAATTACATCAGATGCATTCTTTCAATTTAAATCTTAAATTTTTAACTGATTTTTAGGTGGGAATTTACATTTTTCAGGTTTGCACGAAAAAGGAATGACATCTAGTGGTACATTAAATTAGTTATTTCTCTGAAGTCACAGTGAAGGACATTATAAGGAAATCCATCATCTGTTTGCAGTAGTATGGAATTAAATGGAATAGATCCCAGTAACATTTATCAGTGTGATTCAATTTCCTCATATCAGAGCAATTACTGACCAAGCCTCTTCCTTTAACCAAGGATATAAGGGTATATCTGCAGGACTGGGTCTGAGAGAAAATAAAATACTGAAGGGACACTTTCTCAGAACAAAATATTGAAACTGTTCTAGCAAAAATGACTTCAGCAAACAAGCAAATAGCAAACAAGCAAGTAAAACGTATTTATACTTAAAAAGGAACAAAGCAAACCAAAATCTCTATCCAACAATAGTCCAAGCAATTCTCATCTTGTAATTTTTAATTTTTCCTATACTGTGCTGATTTTAGCTTACTCCAGGTATCCATTTTTGGGGTTTTTTTTTTTTGGTGATAGGGAAACCAGGGAAGTTTCTGATTCATGATTTTTTTTCTAAGTTAGTTAATTCTTTTTCAGTTCCACTGTGTAATGGAAATATATTATTTAGGAAATTGTTATTTTTGCACTAACACTTTGTGCATTTTCTATTTTCTTTATATGGAAATAATAATAATAACAACAATAATGAATGACCAGTGCAATCAATAACATAGTCTAATGATAAGACCATTTCCTAATATTTAGACCATGAAAATCTGATTAGATTATGCATTATTTAATGAAACTGTATGTGTGGCCTTTTCTCAGATACGCAGTGATTCCCTAGAGTAGAGCTAATGATTGGTAGCATATGATACTGGGTCACTATCATTCCAAATAGAAGTAGGAAAGGCAAAAGAGAATTCAGTGAAGTGCCAAATCACAGGTAAAATTATCTGTTGAGATTTTGCTGATTTCCCCTTTGCCATCAGATATCTGCAGTGTTATCAGGAAAAAAATCACAGCCTATGGTTGATTTTGAACAAAACATACTGTGAACAGAGATTAGATCCACCCAACCTCATCTGTTGCCAAAACTTGACTTGTGTTGCAG
Source organism: Odontophorus gujanensis (assembly GCA_013399175.1). Classification (NCBI taxonomy): domain Eukaryota; kingdom Metazoa; phylum Chordata; class Aves; order Galliformes; family Odontophoridae; genus Odontophorus; species Odontophorus gujanensis. The sequence goes on along the minus strand of VXAB01008223.1, from coordinate 791,152 downwards.
CTTTGATAAATTATAGCAATTTCCAAATGCACAAATGGAATCTGGGGTAATATGGCATGTGCTATCATGACTGATATACAACTGAAGACTGTCAAGGGAGTTAAAATTTATTAATGCATTATTTTTTGTTCTTGAGTTGATTTTTATGCAGAATATTGGCAAGTATATTTTGCTTGTTGTTTTAAACTCTACTTTTATAAACAAGAGGTGTTATTAATGATTCTCCTGTTCTTGGAAAAGAAAAAAATCGCAGCACAATGACAAACTTTACAGTAAGACTAACTGATAAGAATTATATTTGCATTGCTTTTTATCTCAATATTATTAAACTCTTATAATGGAATTACGTCAAAGTAATTTCATCCATTTGGTTGCAAGTTCATCAAACTGATTGGATGAAATCTCTAAAAACAGATGGATCAAACACTTCTCTGGTCTTAATTAATGGGCAACCTGCAGACCAGAATAAATTCTCTGTATTCCACACATACAAATGCTCTACTTAATAAATACATCAGTTCAAGATTTCATGGACTTGTAAAAGCTCAGGGCTTTTTGTAAAATCCTGATAATTTGCTTTAAATCTGGCTACTGGCTGCACATGCAAATCATTATTTCTGTACATGGCCACAGCACAAATGCATAAATAGGGAGATTTGTTAATGCCTAGTGACAATAAATAATACATACATGGAAATATCCATCTGAAAATCTCCTTACTAAGTTAACAACTTGGTTTCATAATACAGTTTCATAAATTATTGAAAATTTGTCTTAAAATTTAATCCACACTCTTTCCTCTGTTGTAAGATTCTTGATGTTACCCTTGCACAGGGCAAAAAGGACTCAAGGATCTCTCCATATAAGCATTTATAAGTTCATCTCTAGACAATGTCACTGCTGCTGTTACAGCTCCTTGGTAGGGTACTGAATGCCAATTTTTCTAAACAGAAAAATCACAAAAGGGAGTTAAATTGTGAAGGCTCTTAGACACTGATATTTTCTTAGTGTCTTAGACGCTGATTTTTTCTCTAAATCTCTTTCCTTTTGAGCTTCATTAATTCTTTCACATCCTTGGTTATCTACTTTTGTCTCCTTATCGCCTTCTACATCCTAATACAGTTCTGATCTCTTAGCCTGCCCTCCATTTCTCCTCTCATCATGTCATTTTGAATCTAAAAATTCTTTTAGATAGTACATCACATTTCAAGGTGTTCCAAAGTAAATTTGTTATTGGAGATCTATTAACCTGGAATGATGGGGGTGTAACATCTATTCAGGTAAGTCATTACATACCTTTTACACATTCCTTTATTGATCTGATGTGTCTCATGGCAAAACTATCTAATTCTCATTAAAAAAATAGAAATCTACAGATTTCATAAGTTGAAATCCATTAAAAGAAAAATACCTTCCAAATCTGAAACACTATTTGAAGATTTGATCCCCACTGAATGAAGTTAATGCCAAATCCTCTCCAAAACTGTAAAGAGAAAAGATTAAGCTTCAATTTTCAAATGCTGAAGAGCTTCAATGACAGAATTAATCAACGTTTCTTTTAATTTATTGCAGCAATTTTGCCAGTGCAGTTGAATCCAAATTGGCTGTAAACTTTTGGTTTCAGCTTACTACTGGTAAAGCTTTAAATGCACAGCAGTGTTGGACAACCATTTAGTGTGCTGGCATAGATGTGATGAAAGTTAATCCCACATATTAATTTTATTGACAATTTCTTACAATAATGATAATAATGATGATGGTGATGATGATGATAATAAGCATTATATTACACCAGAAATTGGTAAGTGGCACACACTCCAAGTTTGTAAAAGTCACTGCCTCCTTATTTTCTGACAATTTCCAAATACTTAAGCAGCAAGATTTGCTTAGTTTCAGCCAGCTCACAGAAAAAGATTTGCTAACAGTCATGATGGAAATATAAGTGTTTATAAAATGAATAGGGTGGACTTCCAGATACTGGAAATAATGCACTTCTATGATAGCAGTCACTAACACACATTTTTTGACTGACTTCAACCAATGACTTCAGTGCCAGAGAAGCATGGAGTTGCTGAACAACTCTCTCTTCTCTATTCTGCTTTCAGCAAAAGAGTCTCAGTCTACTCGCTGGAAACGGGGTTTTTTGTTTTTTTTTTCTTTACTATTCACAACTATTGTGCCAAGAAGGGAGAAACAATCTACTTCTACTATCACATTTTTTCATATTTCAAAGAAGTTCTCTTTTGGAGATCTATATAGCTACGTACCCTTTTACCCTAGAAGAGAAGTCCTATCCCAGATACAGTTATGATGTATCTAAAAGAAGATGTAAGGATCCCATTTTTGCAATAATTATCATATAAAAAAGGTGCAGATCAAGTTCTCACCTGTAATATAACCGGGCTTATTTTGCTACATCGCTCTCAGAATGAATGGGACACAGTAAATATATTTGTTTGTTTGTTTGTTTGTTCATTCATTTTTTAAAAAACACCTTTTGTTTGGAGTTAATATTATATTGGAACAGTATTCAGGAACTAGAAAGCACTGGGTTCTATGAGGCAGTACAGCAAAGCAGATGCTGATAGACCTGCATTTTATTCTTGGATCTGCTACTCTTTTCTCAGCTACTTGACTTCCGCCAAGTTACTTCACAAGTTGTGTCATGTCCCATCTGTCTTGCTGTTCTGAGATATTCTAAAGGGCAGAGACTCTAGGCTGCTAGAAAGAAAAATCACCTTTGCAGTAATATACCCAGAAGTCTGCTGTAACACTTGGACGAGTGGGAGTTTAGTAACACTTCTAGAATTCCCATTTCCTTTTAGCTAGCTATAAAGCTGTTCACTGCTCCATGTAATGTGTTCAGAGATGGGGCTTCAAAGACATTAAGCTTTCCCTATTAGGGAACCTAAACACTACAGTCTCCATGCTTTATATCAGCTAAGTATTGCAAAACATATACTGCAGGCTCTTTAGAGAGATGCTGTGATAGTGTACCTTGCCTTCCTCTTTCCAGTCTGACCATTTCATGATGAATTCTGGGGGGCCAGAGATTGACTACAATACTGATTGCCTTCCAGCCCAGGTTGGCTGGTGGAGAAACTGTCTAGCTCAGTAGCTGAAGACTAACTGAGATAGCACCAACCTGACCACGGTACTGAACACTTTCTGGTTTAAACTAGATTTTTGAGGACTGAACATCTAGATCAAAACCTCAGTTGATATCACATACGACTATGAGTCAATCTTCTTAAAGAAGAAACAGCCCATGAGCCCCTTTATCTCTACTGTGCACCTGTGAGCTGTACAGCAATATTTCACCTTGAGTAATGATGCCTTTCAAGGTTATGCCCATTGCTGAGATTTCCTATGCCTGTTGCAATGTTTCTTCAATGATTCTTCATTTCTTCAATGATTCCCTATGCCATGACTCCTTACTGATATAGATCCTCAGTAAGTGACCAACTGTTTAAACTTCGGAAGCTTAGCTAAGTTTATATCTTTATGATCACACAATCCCTTAAACCTTTGACTGACTCTCGGACTCAGACTGAATCCAGCCACACCTTGTCTCTTTCAGTACAATGATTTTAGAAAGCAAGGTGGTCCTTTCTGAACCTCATAACCTGTTAGGGGGGTCTGTGCTTGAGTGTGTTTCACTCTATGCATTAAATAATCAGGTGTACCTTGCCATCTCAAATCCTGTAAAACCACCATATTAGTCATAATTAAACTTCATTAAATCATATATTTATATTAACAAATACATTGATGCATCTCTCTTATGAGTGAAGTATATAGTTTCCAATAATGAGAGGTGTCCAAAATTACTTCTTCATCAGATCATAAGTAGTAGTATTTATGATCTCTGTATGTTGGCAACCAAAAGGCTTAAGGTCCTGACTGCATTGACTCAACAAAATGTTCATCCCCTTTGCAAACCTTAACTGTTTTTATGAATACAAATTGTAGTAACAAGTCTGTCAAGAGATCTGTAAGTCAACAACCAGAAGTTCTTCAATGCCTGTTGTCACCTGTCCCCAGGCAGACAGTTACAGACACACTCCAACACATGGTAGTGTTCCACAGCCATCAGAAATCTTCAATAAACTATTTCTCCTTCTCCTGGAAACTTTGTTTTCATATTCAGCTGTAAATCACTATCTTAAAGCACAGTAATACAATAAAAATACAATGGCCCTATCTGAGCTTTATAGTTTATTAGCTACATGCATATTCTATGTAGAGACTTTTAAAAAACACATTATTTACCTAATAGGCTATAATGACTCCTTCAGTGTCTTTATGGTAGACTATATAATTTCTTCTTACTTCATGGATCATTGACATGATAGATGCCTCCTCCTTTCATTCTCCTGCAGGCACATAACTTCCATTATCATTAATGAGACTTGCAAACACATACTGAGAAAGGAATTTATCCCTTATTGGTGTTTGTTACCCAAAGCACCACATTTGAATTAACCTCTCCGCTATGAAGCAGCCAAGGACAGATACCAAAAATCAGATTGTTCCATGATATCTTCTGTTCATTGTGTACTTAGTTTGTTATTTATTATCACCATAAAATTCTGGATAATGGAAGAATCATTAGAGCACAGGGCAATTAATTTCTAATTCTGTGTCTGGAACTAGATTACTGTGTAACTTTCAGCAAGTTGAAACCTCTTTATTATTTGTATAACAAGGATAATGCTCCTTACCATATCTCCCTCAAAGGGGCCTTCTGATGCTTAATTAATATATGCTTGCAAACCACTATTACGTTGTTAAACAGAAGGCAATGTCTATGTTTCGAAACAGCATCTAACTACCCCTCATAGGCATCTTCATAATATTTATGATTAAATAAAGTATTGTGCTCAGAGAAGGGCAACAAAACTGGTGAGAGTTCTGGAGTATAAGTCTTTTGAGGAGTGGCTGAGGGAGCTGGGATTGTTTAGTCTGGAGAAAAGGAGGCTCAGAGGGGACCTTATTGCACTCTACCACTTCCTGAAGGGGGACTGTGGTGTGGAGGGGGTCAGCCTCTTCTCCCAGATTGCTAGTGACAGGACGAGAGGGAATGGCCACAAGTTGCACCAGGGAAGATTTAGATTAGATTCGAGGAAAAATTTTTTCTCTGAAAGAGTGGTCAGGCACTGGAATGGCCTGCCTAGGGAGGTGGTTGAGGCACCATCCCTAGCGCTGTTCAAGAAGCATTTAGATGAGGTGCTGAGCGATTTGATTTAGTAGTTTAGTGGGTAGGGATGGTGATAGGAGGATGGTTGGACTAGATGATCTTGTAGGTCCTTTCCAGTCTAAGGCATGTTGAAGTGATATAAATGTGGTATTAACAAATACGAGGATTTCTTATGTCAGCCCATGATGACAAATGCAGATGTTAGTGGTGTGGCAGTAGAGGTTGAAACTTTCCACCAATATTCTGTTATGTTTTGTTGCCATGCTACAGATAGTAGCAGAGGGGTAGTCTGACGAAATGGCATCTGACATTAAAGTGTGTATGAAGCAAAGCTGAGTCACTGAATTCCTCCACATGAAAAAAATTGCACCCATTGGCATTCATCAAAACTTGCTGAGCATTTATGGAGACCAAACAGTGGATGGGAGCACAGTGAGGCAGTGGGTAGCCCTGTATTCTAATGATTCTTCCAACATCCAAATCAACTGCTTTAGAAGTGATGACCACAGCAGTGGGTCACCTCCACTGGTGTAGATTTTGATGAGCGCAGCTTGCAGCTCTGGTTCATCACTGGTGAAAACGCATAGCTACTAGTGATGACTATGTTGAAAAATGCTGTTTCATAGTTGAGAATTTGCTCTATGAAACTATGTTACTGTGAACTTTGTATCTGTTGTAGCTTCCATGGAGATAAATATGAAACATTACTTTCGCAGAACAAATGTACAATTAGATATCTTAAATAGAATGTATGACATATAACTGCACATATCTCACAAACAAATACCTTGGATTAACTAACAAGGGTAAATTGAGTTTTTGTCTTGGAGTTGTTTTTTCAGATATATAATTATTGTTATTTAGTTAGTTTCTACAAGCCTAAGGAGTCTGTTAATACAGTAATAATTAGCTAGGGATTTTTAGGGAGATTGATCTATGAGTAAAAAATTCTAATCTTATTTGTTGACTTTTTCTAATGTTCGATTTTATCTTCAAAATGTATAGAATATGTCACTTGCTTACAGAAATCTTGTATTTCCAAATATTAAATTTGGGAGAAGTTACTGTTGTTGTCATTTGAAATATAAATAAATTACATAAATTCTCTTTTTTTATTTTTCAAAGAAAAATAATGTCTTTCTTTGCTGTAAAATTGAAAAAAGTGAAGGGACCATAATATTTGAAAAATCAGAAATAATGATTGTTGCTCCTACTACTGCTAATTTAACTTTGTTCTATCTTTATTTCTTCCTTTATATAAAAGCTGAAATACATTTATGTTCATTGTTTTATAAGCAATGAGCTGCTTGAATTGTACTAATAACACTGTAGAAGTCAGTTGCTTCATTAAACATTATATGGGTATAGCAGGGCTCTAGGAACTTAGCCAAGTATCAGTACTCCCCCTCCAAAAGCCAGTGGCAATGGAAACGGAAAAACTAAAACATGAGCTGTTTTGTTTTTTTTTTTTGTCGTTCATATCAGGAAGAGGAAGAGACACTTATTGTTTAGGAAGAATCAGTGCAGGTCATTTTTGCTTATTCCAAAGAACACATGGTCAGCTTTTGAAGTCAGGTAGTAGAAGATGTACAGAATGAACTTAACTGCTTGACCTCATGTTAGTCTCTGATTCAAGCATGACTTCTGAAATATTCATCAAAATCTCTATTAGAGCCCAACAGACACAAATATATTTGCAACCTGCTTTTAAAATGAACAAATTCAGTAAAGTAAATGGATTTGCAGACAATTGCTGCAGTCCAAATGTATCACTAGTGTCATAACACATCAACATACTCTGGTGATGCTGATTGTCAAAGAATAGGTGTGACTCCATGGGAAAAGGCAGCACTTCATCTGTAATACAATTTCAGTACTGAATGCTGAAAATGCACAAGGAGTGCAGAATTCTTCAGGGGACTTAACAGCTCTTGTGTACCCTACTAAATTTATTCCAAAGGCTGGCTATACAGGGAAAGTAAATGCTATTGAGTAGACATGCTTCATATAGCAAGTTAATTCAGGGGATGGGCTAATGTGTCTACATGTGGCATGCTGCCTTTTGTTTCCTGTCAGTTCCTGGAGAGAACTGAGAGCTAATATAGTTATTCAACCCTACTGAAATGGCAGTCCAAATTGGTCTTATGTATGCAAAGCTCTTGCTCTCCTCTTTCATCTCCAATTCATGCACAGACAATGTCTGCAGTGTTATCTGCAGTGGAAAAAAAAAACAAACCTGTATTTTGTATGATCTGACATTTATTTAAGAACCTAGAAGTTACAATGACAGTTTCCCCATCAGGGAAGCAGCACAATAGATTTCAGCACATTGAGTATACATTCCTGTTTCTGCTGAGTCTTTGATGAGATACCTATTAAAATCGCATTGGACTAATAGAGATATTGCTAGGCGTGTGTAACATTCAAATGGATTGATATTTAATTGGCTGAGACAGCCTGCCACCCATGTTATTCTACTGAAAGAATGAAAGATAAAATATCATTCCCACTGCAGATTCATTTCCCAAGATAGTAACATGACTAACACAAAGCCTTTTCAGTCCTGTGTTAAAAGTGTTAGCGACACAGAATAACACAGAAGTGTTGTGTGTACCTGGCCAGGACACAAAACTTTGTCCATTTATAATGAAATACTCAGCAAATGCCTATCCATCTTATAAGCATGTTCAGAATAAACAAAAACAAACAAACAAATGAAAACCAAGAAATACATAAACAGTGTATGTTACTTCAAGAATAAGTGGAAATGGATTTCCCTAATTCATGGGAGAATCTGCATTGCCTCACTTGTTCCACAAGAACAGCTATGCTACATAATGCCCAGTTTTCCATGACAGTAATATCAGTTGTATTTATGATGTTAGCACTGCATATGTATCTAACAAACAAAGATTAAATATCATTTATGTTTTATTTTCTTTTATTTTACCTAAATTTTATTTTACCTAACTGCACTTAGGTATACGGATAAAATATTACAAATTCACTTCTAATTTTCCAGCAGTTTTCAAGCATTTTTTTAATAATAATAAGCAAGACTTTCTAGATGCCACTGACATAGCATGTAGGCAGAAAATGGAACATCTTTATCACTTCTTCAGTGTTGTCTTCTCAGCATGAGCTCTTCTACTTCCCATTTTTTTAATGAGATTTCCTCATGACAATTCACGAGGACATATATTTATCTAATATATATAATCCTATGGTCAAGGGTAGTCAGAGGGCCACAAGCTTTAGGATGAATTATTCTGAAGGGTTTTTAGCACATAAGGATATACAGCAGTGTATCTTTCATGTTCAAACATACGTGTTTTGACAACTTCTTTTTAAATGTGCCAAAAAATCCTGAGGTGGCACAGTAGCAAAATGAAAGTGGAAAAAAAAAAAAAAAGAAAAGGTTTTAACAAAAAACTAGTTCACAAAAATGCCTGACATGAAAGGAAAAAAATGGCACTCATATACATCTTTCTCAACGTAGTGTATTACTTACCACAGCTTTCTTCCATAAATAGTCAATGAAATAAATCAAAGCACTGACATGGAAACCGGTAAGGATCTTCTATATTATATATGATTATTTTTACTGCTGATGATAATAATTCTTTTGTTCCAGAATCTTAGATTCTAGGACTCTAAGAAATAACACTCATCCTCATTATTCTGGAGGCAATTCTGCAGCTACAGGATTTCCTCTACCTTAGCAAAATAGTAGAACTTAGATTTGCCTGACAGCCTTAGAATAAAATTGAAGGCAGCTTTTCTGTATGAATGATCATGTGCCTAAAAAGGGCACTATCTTTCTCTGTAAGAGAGATAGTCGCATTGAATAGGAACAGAAGAAAAAAGTAAGTTTTAATCTCAAACTCTTTACAACTTCCTCTTTATAATACATGATTGCAAACCACTAAGAAGGGAAAAACTTCTCTTCTTTTTAAGTAAATGGGATAAATAACATGATAATTTGCTAATAGCACTGTTACAGAAAAACTAAACACTAATAAGTTAAATGTAGTCTAATCAGATTTGCCTAAAGGAACAGGTGATTGCTATCTAATTTATAGTTGCATGATGGGAAGGAGAAATCCACCATAACTAAAACAAAGCCTCACAAATAAATGTGTAATTACCTTTTTGGCCAACATAGTGTATAGATACTCACAGATGCATTTTCTACTTTCCATCAAGGATCGAAAATTTGTAACTGCAAGATTCTTTACCTAGAGATACAAGGTAGCTCTCTCGAATCTGTCTCTATTCTAGCTGTTGTTAAAAATCCAAATTTTAATATGTATTTCTTTCTAAATTAGGTAAAATTTATTGAAATAAACTGTGCTCCTCTGAGTAAATACTAGTGACTTTTTCTAAACTTTATGTAATTAAATCTATTGTCATGTGGACATTCTTGTAAATCTGCTCCTGAACATTATAAAAACCAAAACACATTTTAAAATGCATCCTATGCATACATAGTTGTTCTGAAAATATTTTTAGTCCTTGTATTTTATCAGAAAACATTTCTCAGCATTTTAACATGCAAAAATAACAAAGCTTCTAAATTTCTGTAAGGAAGTACACCCATAGTTGCTAGTCTGAGATGTTTACATTTAGAATTGCTCTTCAAGTCAGACTATGTCAGTGGTGTTGTTTCATTTTTATGGAACTCAGGAGTTTTTTTCTTTATATTATTCTGATCTAAATTCAAATTATAGTTTCTTAAAAAGCTATCAATAACTGATTTATTTTTTTTTTAAATAGTTCTTTCAGTGTTATTCTGCAAGTCACTTACAATCAGTTATTTCTGTGAATGAACCTGAGAGTAAACTTCACTTGAATCACTATTTAGAATGCACATAAAGGATTTCACAGAAAGAACTTTGCTGTAAAACTCTGCTATTAAGACTAGACTTGCATTAATGTAGAAATATAAAAACTATACGCACAAACTGAATTGATTTCTAGGAATGTAAAACTGTCAATGAGCAGAAAAAAGCACATTGTCATGGTTTGATGAGCCCACACAGCAGGCGTCCTGAAACTCAACGCGATTTTCAAGTCTACACCTGGGCAAAGACAAGAATTCAACAGTATAATGTTAATGAGGCTTGTAGATCAGTTAGGCAAAGCAGTTCTGAATAGTGATGAGTGCTTAGTTCTCTAAATTCAGACTATAGCTCTATTGCTGAGAACTTCAATGTTTAGAAAAGTTCCAGAATCATGATGTTTCTAAAGCAGTATGCCTTGCTGTTACTGCTCCTGGAGAATCATAGGATTGAATACTTGTGTGCAAATATATACACATAAATTTTGAATTAATCATTTTAAACATTGGCAGCAGTCACAATTAAGATGTTGGAAGCTGGGCTCTGATGGAGAATTCACTACAAATTCCTCTGTCACTACACGTGTATTTTCCATTGAATTCAAATGTTCAGACTTGTTTCCAGTTCCTCTCTGAATTCAATAAGCAGTGTGAGGAATTTTGGTGTGAAATCCTGCAATCTCATGTTGCATTAAAATTTTTCATTTTAAGTTTTCTCTATTTTAATTGGCTCTTTACTGATCTGCTATAGTGCTTCAGGGGAATGGTATTATGATTTTTGTTATCATTTCATTCCTCTGTAAAAGATCTCCAACCAGATTTACACAATTCAGGGTGTTCTGGCTTTGTCACTAATCTGTAGCAAGGTTTGCCACGTCATGAAAAACAGAAGTTGCCCTGAGAGACCAGTCCAAAATGAAGAATAGGATCATGAGATGCTAAATGAAAATCTCCTCTGAGATAATCTAACACATATAATAAGACAAGAAATTGGATCCTAATTTGGTAACATTGAAAGTTTGAAATACTTCTATTAGAAAGCGTAAATTAAAAAGAAATCTGACATTTTTCAGATTTTTGCAGTCAATGAAAATAATTCATCTTTTCTTCTTCTAATTTAGAGAAGAAATCTTTTCTGAAAAATCAGATTTTCCCACAGAAAAATTCCAGTTTTAAACCAACATCCTTAAAAGACAAATAAATTCAAAATCCACATTGATAGAGAAGCACTCTCCAAGTGTTTTGGTAAAAAAAAAAACAAACTTTATGTGGCAGTAAGTATATTTTCAGCCTTAAGGTTTAAAATGTCTCTTTTAACTAAAGAGACTTGTAAGTGAGGTGTGATCAGTAGGATATTTTCCCCAGCAAATTAGTTACTGTTCACAGTAATCACACAAGTATACGCTGGACATAAAAAAGGTCATTGACAATTGAGAATAAGGCATTTGAACAGCTATAGTTTGAATATATTGCCTCAGAAGTATAGTTTAAAAAAGAAGATAAATCTAAAACATTATTTAGCTTTAGAAAAATTGAACTCAAAGTAGCAAAGTTGCAATCGACGTGATTTCACTTGAACTATGTGTGCTGGATGACCACTCGTGCCATTTTATCCAAAACCTCAGCCATCAGTGCCAATAGACACTGAATTCCTCTAATGGTTGGACTAATGTTCCCAGTAAATTCTGGCTCTCTATCTCCCACAGTCCCAACCAGCCATGACATTAGAGTGTAAATATTCCAGCAATGATCTGAGTCAACAAATATCTACTCAGAAAAGAAGAAAACAGTACTGTTTCAGATCCTGCCTGAAGCAAGCAGAGTACAGCAACAGCGTGACTTTGATTACAACACTGATGTCTTGATTGCAAGCTTTTACTTGAAAGAAAAATAGAAACACGGAAGGCATGTTCCTTTGAACTGTGCATTGAATCTGGATGGAGATTCAGTTCACTCATTCTGAAAGAAAAAAAGTACTTCCACTCTAATCTGTCCATAAGAGTAAGATGGAACAAAACATAACAAACCTGAACCAGCATAAACATCTGGTACACAATCTAGGCACTTCAAACACTGAGGAAGTCCTTATAAGCATAAAAATAGCAATTTTGCAGTGATAATTCAGAAAGGTAGCCAGGACAAATGATAAACCAATCCTAGATTTGTCCGTCTCTACATAAATCTCTTTGTCCTTAACTTAATAAAAGTCTTCTTCAAAGTTTGCTGGCCTATGCTACATAGCTTGGTAACTGTTTGGCCAAGCATGTGGGTTGCTTCCAGGTCAACAGTGGACAGACCATTCATATCACCCACCAAGAACACTACAGAGTGAGTCTCTAGTCAAGCAGCTTCTAGTAAAGGGGGCTGGTCCTCTGGAAGCATTCACACATGCCAAACTTGAGAAGTGTTCAGTGTCTCATACAGGCCTGCAGGGTCAGTGGGGAACACTGACAGCCATGTAATCCATTTCCAGATATCCATATGGCTGGGCTTCTTGAGTGCACACTGGGCTACGATCAGAGAGGTGACTTCAGAGATTATGAGCGCTGGAAGGGTGCTAAGTGCACCTACAAGCTCTGCAACCTCATCTTCCTCCCAGGAGACACCATTGTGGGTACACAAGGTCAACTCTGACTGCTGGCTTGGCTTTTCAAGGATTCTGGTGACACAGAGGTTCACAGTGAGTGCAACTAAAAGTTTGTAAAGTATTTTAAGGGATACAGACTCAGTTCTGCATGTTACAAACTAATACAACTATGCATGCTGGGTGTGATAAAAACTTGCTGTCACTTTTCATTACTGAAATTACAGTTACTGGCAATTGGGCAGATTAATAAGGACATTTTCTCTTTTCGTGCTAATTTTTATTAAGAAAAATAAGATGTCAGATATTCCTCAAAATATTATAGATAATAGTCAAAACAAAGTTTATAAAGACTTTTCCTATTATCTTTTTAATTACATGCCTTACAATTGGCTGCATATCCCAGCAGTTAAATTTAGTACTATATGTCAGGAAAGGAAAAAAAAAAATAGAAGTCAATTATAATGAAAATCACATAAAGAAAAATCATAAAACCATTACTACTTTACATAAATAAAATTCAATTAAATATGTTCTTGAAAACAGCATTTCATATAAAATTGCATTTTGATTAATAGCTTTTATTTTGTTTCCTTCCAAGAACCATCCAAAAATAATTTGGGGAAACTGATCGAGAAGTTCATTGCACAGTTTGGAGAATAGATGTGTGTTAGTACTGTACAGCAAAAACAAAAAAATATCTTATATAAGACTCATGGAGAGATGATACCAACCAACACAGAGAAGAACATAATACCAGGGAAAGAAACTTGTGAATACAGACAGAAAATAAAATTTAGGGAGTGTATATATATATATATATATATGTAAACAGTGGTTATTTTACCACTTGGAATTCTCCATACTGCCTACTTTGATACTTTTGTTTATTTTTTCATTAGATTAATAGACAGTTTGCTTTGAATATTATCACGATCTCTGTAGAATAGTAAATACAGTCCATAACTTTTGAATATCATTCAGAACTTCCCTTGCAATTTAGTCAAGTGAAATTTCTTCTCTCAAAATTTCACAAGAACACTGAAAACAACAGAACAATGAAAGCAAGAGAGAGTTTAGAGAGCATAGTTTACAAATTGATATTATCTTATTATTTTATTTTGGGAATGTAATTACATTCCAGTGACAAATGCCAGGTCAGTATTTTCATGAAATCTTAATAATTTATCATCAGTTGTAGTAGGCTGTTATTTATCAGTGCTTTCTTCAATACTTTTTCAGACTATAACCCTGCTTCATTGAGGTTGAACTTTAAATGTTAAACTTTTGAACCATTTTATGCAGCTTCGGTTCTCCCTGTCTCTCACCAATGTAATATAGTACGAAAATGAGGTTTAGCAGTATTCACAAGGTAAAGATTTTTCTTAAACAACAGCTTATCTTCCAGGGAGATAACAAATGAAATATTTTGAAATATTTCTGAAGTTCAAAAGAAGATATTCCAAATCCAAAGCAAGAAATTATTTTGCTCTAGACTATAATTTTAACTCTACTCAGGGGTTTTATCCTGGCATTTGATTAAAAAATTTTAATCTATCAAAGTATATAAAGCATAGTACTTTGTAAAAGTAGGAGTAGGGTTAAAATCTGAATATTTACTGTTTCAGTATACTTCTTTTATTTTGGTAATTTCTGTTCTTGTAGCAGAGAAGAATCAGATGTCTAGTAGCTTAGTTTTACAGTACTATTGTTCAGGTGCCATTTTCTACCTTTGATCCAGGCATTATGAGAAAGTTTATACAGTAATGAAAATAAGCCTTAAGCAAATTCAGAATTATTATTACCATGCTGTCAAACTGTAGGTAAAAAGATGAACCAACTTTCAGATTTGCTGGTTAAATTTAGAAAAAAGAAAAAAACAGGTGCCTATTATTTCTCACTATCAGTGAAAAATATACTTGGTTTCGATTGAAATGTAGAACACGAGAGAAGTTTGTTAGCTAAAAATCTCACTAAAGTCTGACTCCATGAACAATGTATTTGGCATATTATTAAGAATACATATTACCCATTCAAAGCTACTGTCAGCCCCCAGAAATATTTATCTCTGATTTTTGAAATAGTTTTTGAGCTGATTTCTCCAGTAGGCAAGATATGTTCACCACTGTACTAAGCAGACTGAATTCTCAACAGCTTTACCATATAAACACATTTGTTGTTAAGGGATGAAATGCACATACCAGATTCTTACAAGTTAGGTTTGTAGTACTGGTAAACAACAAAACACAGTTTAAGAATTTAGAAATAAATTCAAAACACAGATGTTAATAGTTCAGAAAAAAATAGGTTAACGATTTTCCAATTAGTATAACTATCTACTTTAAAGAAAATAATGTTGTGCAACTGAAAACAATTACAAGGTCCAACCCAAAAGCTTTCTCTCAGAGCAGTCATAAATCTCTACTCAGAACTCAGACTGCATCCCATCAGTTCGCTTCTGTTCTGTCCCACATATCTCCACAGTACAGCTAGCTCTGCACCCTAAAGGCAGGCAGGTCTCCATCGGGAGCCAAAAACATTGGTGTTTCCTCCCCTGTTTATGTGGAGACTTAAGATTTACCAAACTGTAAAGACAGTAGTGAAGTGTAAGTTATTGTAGTCCAAAATTTGACTGCAATGCCATTACTTCTACATAACTAGAGTACATATTTATTTTCACATCTCATTTGAAAACATATTTCCCTCTATTGCAATTTGTTAAATCTTGTGTTGCTGCATAGGGGGAGAATAATGCAAAGATATCACACAAAATAGAGCTGTTACTGCTCTTTTGTGATTCAGATATCAGGTTTGGTTTCTTTACTGATAAATTCTTCATTCTTTTCCTTTTTCAGGGGAACTTAATCTTTTACAGTACTGCTGTAACATTCTGTTTATGTAGAAATGAGGTAACATTAAGATGTTTAGTAATGACTTGCTTCATTTTTATCAAAGAAAACTAATGACTAATCAACTGGTTGAAGTGAGTCTACTAGAACAGCAGTTTCAGAAAAATAATGGAATGCCTTTCTTGTAAAAGTCTAATTCCATTCTCCAGTGTTTTATCTCACTGATATTTGTGTTACTTCATTGAACAAACACTGACTTTGTTCATTTTTCTTTATCAAAAGTCTGATTTAGCCCAGTATATCTATTCATAAATATCTTTTTATTTAAGCATGCTGTTTGCCAACAGTTACTGGGACTTAAATATGAGCTTAAATTACTCTACTGAACTGAGACATACACTTTATGCAGGGTAGAAAGATAGGTGTGGGAAAAGATTTGAAGAGATGGAAAAAAAAGTGATCAATGACTCCTGATTAAGGACATCAGTATTAAAGATAAGTACTAACCTTTGCAGGTTTTTCCAGCTGAAAAAGAAAACTTCACAGTTTTTCCAAGCATGTCATTAAAATATTTCTCAGTTCTGTAGCGCATGGCCACAACAAATTTCTCACTGGACACTTTTTTTCTTGTAGCTCCTTCCATCCTGTGGGTGTGCTAAGAACCTATTCACAGCTTTCAACCAGGTCTGCGGCAGTTGTTTCTTATCAAGATTCAACCACTCATTGCACATGGAGAAATATGCAGTTTCCCTTTCAATGGGAATTTCAGGATTAAAAAATATATATTTCTGGAAATTGACAAAGCCAAAGCTTTTTGAGGTAGGAGACAGAACACAGGGCTACTCATCACAGAATTAGTATTTGTTGGTAAGAGACTAGCTTTTGACTCTACATCGAGGACATGAACATTGATGATACTCTCTCTAGCTGGCCTGAGATCAAGATGCTAGCATGATTGCCACAGTCAGATCTTTCATTAATTTTGCAAAAGTTTGAGAAAGCATTCTGAATGTGAAACAAAAAAACAGCCCTGATTTGTTGTCCTGCATCCTAGTTTCCTATGTCATACTCTAGTACTGTGTTACTGGATACACTATCAAGTTCTGTATGTGATGAGAAATCCATCCATTTCAAAATCTGCATATGATGACATGAAAAAAACTCCTTCTTTTTTTTTTTAAATTTATTCACCTGAAAACTCCCACTTAGCAATATAAACAGCGCTAAACACATCCTGTGTACCTGACATCTCCTGCTGGAAAACTCAATCAGCGCCAATAGCATGTGGATATCACATAGGATAAACAATAGATCTGTCACTTCATTATACAGTCATGTGAAAATATGCATTTTACATTTCTTAGAAATGTTAAAGATTTTCTGAAAGTGACACTTTTCACAGAAGCTCCTATTTTCTCAGGAGCTTTTTAGAAACCCCATAGCTGTTGGCTCTCAATGCTAGAGAAACTATTACTGGCAGAGTCTTGAATGTCTCTAATTTCACTCTGTTTTGTCTTCCTTCCAGAAAACATTAATTAAGAACACTATTCTGAAGCACTAGTGTCTGAAAACACCCATGAAAATTCATTAAAATGACTCAGCCTTGGAAAACAAATCTATTTATTTTTAAACAAAGAAACACTAGGCCTTCATGACTGCAGAAAATCAGTAGGTTTAGCACAATCTGTTCAAGTTTTGTGAACTACTTCCAAGCTCTACTTGCTGCCAGTAAGTCTGTGGCTTTCTCAATCTGCTGGAAGCTAAGTGCAAGTCAAACTTTTTTGCTTTTTATCCTATGAAGTTTATAAATCACAACTTTATCGATTACTTTTGCCACTGTAGCAAGCTGAACTCCTATAACACTAGTTTTTGCTCATCTTCCTACTGAAAGCTTGCATTCACTCCAACTAAATAAATAAAAAAATAAATATACCAACACACTAACTTTTAGTGGTTGATTCATTTCCATGTAAGTAGAAAATAAGGCTAAAAGAAACCATTAGACAAACTTTGTAACAACTACCTGCAATCCGTGACAGGAACATAAAGAAAATAGATTACATCCAGAGTGCATCTCTTGTTGCTGTCTGCAGAGTCTAAAAAGAATGGATTGTTTCATTTCCTGGATTCGTGGGTCCCTAATGAGGTATAATTGTATCTCCGTGATGATTTCCTGTTAATTGAAGGAGAATACAGAAGAAACCAGCTTCTGAAAGGAAAGTTTTAAAATGGGCTGTAGGTGAGGTAGTAACAGATATTTTTCTCACCACCATTTCTATTATCAGTCTCGTATTCTCAGGTGATAGAAACGCAGGAATAATGAGTACATAATGTAGATTTTGTAATATATAAATACTGATCTGTTAATATCTTGTTCCAAACAAACAAGTCATTTTAAACACAATTTAAGATTTTAATTATCTTTCCTATGCTAGCATAAAATCAACCTCAAGATCTCATGCATTAGATCACATTCTCTACATACTCCCTCTTTCCTTTTTTTCCTGATTCCTAATATAGTAGAGAAGGTCCTGTATTGAACCAGTCAGGAAAACCACTGTGCACTGAGGACTCAGTGATCCACAGAACAGCTAATCAGGAGAGGCACAAGCCTGTGCTACTCTGTGCTGCAGGTCCAGTGTGGCCCTCAGATTGCACGGCGCTGCTCAAATCCTTGGCTGCAGGATGAGCTCAGCTCCCTGACACAGAGGAGCCTGCAGGCAGCTTCCACTGGTGCTGACTATACAGTGTGTGGCCTTGCCTTCAATTAAAGTGTAACATTAAGTTCTGTTCTGAAACACCGTTCACAAATGTGGTTCTTTTCTGGTAAATTGATTATATAATAGCTCAAATAGACCAAAAAGTAGAAGCCTTCCTCTGTGGATAGGTTCTGCAAAACATAGAAATCCTAGAATCCTGGAATAATGGGCAGAGACAACTTCCATTACGCCATGGGAAAATCCAGCCTGGGTCCATTCAGTGCTGCATGAATGCAAGGTTTCCAGCATCTGAAGAAATGCAAGATTTACTCAGTATATGTATTTCTCATCTTATTTTAAGCTGCTATTTATTAAGACATTTACATAAAACCTTTACTCCCGTGTGGAGTATACAGCGAGCCTTCCCCATCCAAAGGTGAGCCATCCTTCTTTTTGTACCATTTGTATACCCTCTGTACAAACTTAACTAAACATACCATCTCTTACTATTCTTAAAGAGTATCTCTAAGATCATTGGCATTACATAGTCCCAGCAATTCTGTGGTTCTGTGAAATTAAATATTCTGGCTCTGAGACAGTACAACATAGTTTTTGGTACCAAAAGGAAAAAGCTGCAAAGCAAGAGTAGTTTAAGCAAGATTGCTTTCTTCATGACAGCAGACAGTTAGGATCTCATACACACACTTCAGTGACTGTAGCCCACTATCTTCTTATACTGTGGCCATTTAACCCCTTTTGATTGCACCACTGTAACCTCTGGCCTCCCTTTACACAGCTGAAGCAACATCAAATAACCATAATGTGCCTTTATATGTATTTTGAAGGAGTATTGAATTCCCTTTACTTGGTCACGCAGTATAAGCAAATCCTAGCATAAACTCAAGTCTATCCTGAAATCTCTTCTAACAGCTTGCTTTGCTTCCCTCCATGGAGGAAAAGTTTCCACAATATTTTGAATAATCACGGTCCTTCCTTCACTTTCTTCTCCTTTCTGAAGACAACTAAAGAGAAATCTCGCCAAATCTTCAGTAACCACCTGGACATGGGCTGAGCACCCTGCTCTGGAAGTCCCTACTGGAGTAGGGGTTGGGCTAGACAATCACAGAGGTCCCTACCAACCTCAGTCATTCTGCAATTCACGACCTGGGTAAAAATGTCTGTCCTTCCTGTTTTACCTCCCTTTTTCCAAGCTGAAGTGAAAAGCCTGGAAGACTCTGACTCAGCAGCTTGTAGGAAGGATAATCTTTAGAATTCTGACATTCAGTGGTTTATCATAGTAGATCACAAACACATCTATAAAAAAATCATATTTGGTAGTTGTTAGTTGTGAATTCACTCAAAAATGCAACAGTCATCCCTCTGAGAGCTACCTACTCCCAACATATTAACATTTTCTCCCTTATCATTTCTGAGAGGCTAGATAATCCTAAGAATTTTAGAGTGATAAAATAATCTTAGGTTCTATGAGACGATCCCTCACGTCACATGTTCCAACATATGCATATGTATATATTTCTTACATACAGAAATCCCAGAAGTTACTCTTGCTGACTTTCTTCAGAGAAAATGACCATAAGAAAGGGTATGCCCACATCTAACTCCAACCTGTCCAGGGTCTGCCCTGGACTTTGAATACATCAAAGTACTATGAAAAAAAGCACCATCATTTTGGCAACTTAGAGAAAACATACACATTTACAAAACAGACACATTCTTTCAAAATCTATTTGTTATACAGCTCTGCCAGATGAGTTTATATATTGAAATTCTTGCACTGAAAAAATATCTAGTTTATACACTGTTTTGTTATTTTGACTGTTACATTTACTTTTGCAAAAGAATGATGTTTAAGTTCTAAATACATACTATGCATGCTGTCCAGTTATCTTTTCATTTTTTTTTTTACAATTCTTTGCCTGATTCTATCCAACTGACACTGTAGTAAAGTTTAACTTCACTGATTTTCAAATACTTTGGAGTTTTCCTTATTTTTGTAGAGAATTATGGAGGCGGCTCTAAAAGAATCAAATTATGTTCCAAAACCTTTTGAAGAGAACTTCTGTCTCTCCAGGCATTCAGAATTCTCTTCTTCAGGCAGACAAAGCTGAAGGAAAGGTTTAATCGGGTCTGATCAAAGGATCTCTCTTCCAGTCTCTAGATTTCCCAGAAGAACTGGAATAATGAACATTAATACAGTCAGTAATGTGTGCATTTAAAAGGAAAATAAATGTAGGGTCTTTTTTTTTTTTTTTTCAGGAAATGTGTGTATAATCTGCATTTCTATATCTGCACACATAATTCGACACCACTATACGTCAAATAACTTAGTGTTTCTCTAAACCATTAGAATTTCAATAAAATGCCACATTTAGAAATTACAGTGCAGANAGTAAAGGAGAGAAATTCTCCTTAGTTCTTCTCTTGCTGAGACATCAGAGAGACATCAGAGCAGGTCATGAAAGTAAAAATTAGAACAGTCACTGATGGCAAAGTAAGTATCATAGTTGCTTTTTTTTTTTTTCTTATAGTTGGTTATTTGTGCATTTCTATTTTTGATGCCTCTAGTTATTTTAGCTTCCATGAATATGATTTTCACTTCATTGGATTCTGATTCTTTGGTTGTGATTCTACCACAGAAACCCCAGAGCCCCACTGAATTCGAAGTTCTCGGGCTTCACAACTCTGCTCTACAATATTAGTTCAAAGAGCTGAAGTACCTTTATTGCTACTAAGTAATACAAAGCAATTCCATTAATCTCGAGGCAAAAATCACCTCTAAGCATTATAGTGGTTGGAATAGTTACTTTTGAGTAGATTTTATAGAGCTAAAATTTTCATGTAAAGGATCCAGAAATGTCTGGAGAAATGTTGCTGAAGTGTTCCAACTGCATATTTAATACATTTATTAATACAATCAAAAGCACAGACAACTTACTATTCAAGTTCTTTGTTCAAATGATTGTTATAAAGCCAAGTTTTCGCTGCAGTGCTAACCTCACACCTAAGCTCAAACTCCGTTTGTTTCTCTTCAGTCTTGTAATGTTATCAGTTCCCCTTTGTATCACTGGCCATTATTTGCACTGAGGTATCAATTTTCAAAGGGCATTTTAGTAGCCAGATTCCCTTTTGTAGCAATATCTCTATGGAAATGTGTGGAAGATGCTTCCACATTTAGCCTTCTGATTTCAGAAGTATCTTAACCTGAGAGAATCAGAAACTTTATTTTATGTCACTGAAGACTTCAGATTCTTAAGAAGTGTTGAAAATTTGTTTCAAGGAAAATCTCAAAACTTTATTTACCAAAACTGGTAACTATTTTAATACCATATTATTAGCAGTTGTATCTTAGTGAGGTTAACTGGTATCTGTTAGCCTGTGGGAAACACTACAAATAAAAAAAATAAGCCAAGCTTTGAAAACAGGCTATAGTGTCCATGTTACATTGATCTTCATTTCACACATAAAGATGTGTGCCCTAGTAAGCAGTTTTGGATTTTTAGAACTCCCATCCAAAATACTAAGTAACTTCAGCTCCTCAGAATGATTGTCAAAGGCATCATATTTGCTAAACTGGTAGGGCTTACTTAAAAACTTGATATTTTCCTGAGAAGAGATTTATTTATTTATTTCAAGCCTTTACTCTGACTAGCTCTTAATTATGTAAGCAACATCATGAATGGCAACAAATTTCATGTGGTAGGGAAAAAGTAGGTGAAGATCAAACATCCTTGCGTGAGCGGAGCTGTCATCCAAAACAGACCTAATCAGTAGGGCTCCAGTCATACTGTCTCTCTGACTGAATCATTTTAAATCTGTGACATTAGTATTTCCTCTGTTCATTGTTTAACATTTGTTTTCCTAAGTCATATCTCAGTTGTGAGGTTTTTTGTTTGTTTTAATTTCTTTTTCTTATATTTAAAAGTTACAGGGTTTTATATGTCTGTTTTGGGAGCTTTTTGTTTGTTGGTTTTCTTGCATTTGATGATGCTCTGCAGGTTATATGGAATAACTTCATCTACTAAGCTAGAGAATTTCACCATTCAACCAAGACACAGCTTTTTAAGTAGAGGGAGGGTTTTCCTATCATTTCTTTATCACAACAGAAAACTACTGGAAATTTTAATGAAATATTCCGTATTTCCTACCTTTTCCTGCCAAAAACGTTGTGTCCTACTTAGGTTAACGTTTCAGCCCTTCTAATAACAGAGATGTCCCTGGCTATGAACTCGTTCAAAAATGCTATGAACTCAGAGCAAATGTATCACTGTATTGGACTGGAAGCTTGAAGGCTCATTGCCTTCAAAATATTATTCAGTGTCTTGAGTTTACTTTGTGATGGAGTAAGGAGAGAGCTGAAGATGATATACCCATCTCTTTAAGTGGGAGAACTCAAGGGGCACACAGCCATCTGATGGGTACCTTGTGACCTGTAAGGTCACCTGCAAGGAAAAATTGGAAGGGAGATTATCTGCTGTGTAGCAAAGTGCAGTTATCAGTGAAATGTGGGTGAAGGCAGTCAAATAAGGTAACATATAGAAATGCTAGCTACTGTCTCATGATTTTTTCATGAAAAAAAACCGCAAATATTCTCAATTTCCTGCCATTACCTGAAATAGCATTTCTGCTTTCAGGTTAGAGATATTAAGCGTAGGGAAAAAAGAAGGAGGACAGGATAACTTTATTCTCCCTGTTATATTACCTACACGATACACATGGCATCATCATGGACACTTGACCTGCACTGTCACTGAAAATAACCAGGACAAGCTACAGGACAAAAAAGACACACAGCAGAGTATAAACTCCAACTGAAAGCACATTGAAATGAACAAGTTACTTCTGGGGAAGTAGCAAACTCATCTTTACCCAATATTTGACTAGATTAGTAAACTTATCTGCTGGTGATCTATTATACTCCATAAGAAGTATTTAATTGTATTATATACAAAAGTGGCTTTTTTCAGCTATGTTATTTACTGGGAAAATGTATTTTATATACTGTACAGCATAAGCTAATTCCCATTTGCCCTCAACTTTTTAGCAGTTCAAATGTATATAAAATATTCACAGTTGTAACTAATACTTCAAGAAAGCTTTCTGCAGTTGATTCTTTATTGATTGTGACCAATTACTATATTTAGTTTAATTTATACTGCAGCTGACTTTTCCGGTGATTCTCTAAATTAATAATAAATGTTAAACTTGCTGGATTTCTTAAGGATTGTTTCTTGATGTTTCAGCTATGAATACTTACTTTTGTTTGCAATTAAATTAGCATAAAAGACTTTCTATTTCAACCATCTTGCTCTCTGAATCATATAATGGTATGTTTTCAGTAGAAATATTAGACTATAAAACACTGAAAGCTTTGGGCTGTATTAAGTCCAGAACCTTCTTTCAAACCAAGGAACCCTGTTGTTTTTGATGTAAATCAGACGATACATCTCAATAGCAGGTAAGAGAGAAAAGATTTGGTATCAATTCTCTGAGGCAAAAGCCCATCAGACAGTCACAAGGGTACATATATTTCTACTGTGTGACTTTCTACATTTACTGAAGAAGGAAATTTTCAGTAGATAAATCCCAATAAAGCTGAGCTCTCAGTGCCCTTATTCTCTGTGGGAAACTATCCACAAACAAAAATATTTAATTATGAATATTCTGACTATATATTGTGCAAATGAAAGGATTCTTGATTACCACAGCTGGCAGTATTATTCTTCCCTTTTTCCAATTTACCAGTTCTTTCAATTATTCCTTTTTAAAAAATCAAGAAAATATATATATATTCCTGACAGAAAATAATCTACTAAGCAAGGAAATGAGTTGTTTACAAACACAGCTGAAAAATCCATAAAAACAAAGATTCTTTTAGATGAAATTAAAGGGTTGGTTTTTATTTTGAAGAAAAACAAGTGAATCAGTGTGGCTGAACTGTCAAGCATTAATTGTTACAAAAGTCTAATGACAAAGGGGGAGAAGCGCCAGAAATTCACATGATTTATTATCTTCCTACACTTCAGTTTCTAGCAAATGTATAATCCCAGAGAGATTCTCAACCACTTCCTGACAGCCTCTCAGCAATGAATTAATACACAAGGTAATAGAAAATTTAATGTAGAGTATCAGAACTGATTAATGGAAGTCATGTCAGCTGTCAGTCCTTTGCAAACTAATTAGACAAAGCACTCAAGAAATCTTGGTGATGCATATTAAGATTTTCTGAAAATTTAAAGAGGATCATAAAAAATAACAGTAGATGATGAAAACATACTTGGAAAGTGTTCTTTTGATGCTTACTGTGTATTTATTTGACCAAATGCTTTCTGCAAATAAACCAGGACATGAGTCCTCAGAAATAAATGGAATGAATTTTATATTTGAGTTTTCTGATCTCTGCAGTAAATTTTTACATCCAGGCATCTGTTTGTTTCTTTAATAGAGCGTTAAAACACTACTGAAATAATAAAGCCCAAACAATTCTAGGTAAAAATAATGTCATCTACTGTTTAAGAACTGACATCAGGAAAAAGCAGTAAATTTCATCATATGCTGAGACTACTGAAGGCTGAATTATTCTGTCTTGAATTAACCCCCTTTAAACATGGTCAAAATTGAATCTTCTAGCCATTGATGTGTCCTTGGCCTCAAACCACACCGGAGATGTTAAGTGAGTGAACAGAGTATGCTGAGGGAGGTAAATGCATCGTAAAGGTAACATAGACAATCTTGAACACTCTGAAATCCCCTAAATGCAGAAACATCTAATGCTGGAGTTGTTTGTTACTGCTTTTTGCCGTTGTTTGCTTGTTTCCTGATGCATTTCCTATAAAGCATCAAGGAATCTTTTCCATTGTGGAAGATTCTGGGCACAGTACAGAACTTCCATGAACATTATTCTGACAAAAATACAGGGACTCAGTTCGGCACTACCACCTCTTGTACAGGATAAGCTATTAAAGTAGTACCAAGTACTTCCACAGAGCAACAGTGCTTGTACTGTAGAAGAGTATCTCCTCAATGTGCTTTCTCTAGGGAAAGTATATCCATGGGGAATCATGGGACATTAAACCTCAGTGCAGCTCCCAGCTATGAGCCAAACTGACATAAGCATTCTCTATATAGTCTATATATACTTATTTTTAAACTATATTCTCTACATAATCTTCCATGGGTCCCTGTATCTTATAAGGCAGAGGACACAGCTGCCACTGACTAGTTTTTGGATCACTCAAGAGAGGTATTGCTCACAATTCAGTAATAAAAGAATAGCTCAACCCCTTTCTGAGAATAATGTCTCACTGGAAAACTTCTAAAGGAGGAAGTCACCAGATAGAGATGCTTTCCTTTTGGTGGCCAGTCCTTAAATGAGGTTAGGGAAGGGTAGACATTGGGTCCACCCTTTTCAGTCACACAGGTGAACTGCCCACACCTGTGCTCCTATGACTGGCTACACCCCTCCACCAGGTGCTCAGGCCATGATCTAATGGTTACCATGCAGGCCCTTACTGCAGTAAAAGAGAACAAAAGCCAAATTTAGTGGATCCAGACGTTTTATAGCCTTTTTCATGTTTTTGCTTCCTAATGAAGCACAGCTGAAGCTCATGGGTGTTTTGAGCTAGTCAACCCACTGCTTCAGTCTAAGTGTTTCTTGATTTGCCTGGTATTTACACTTCCCAGATTTGGCTCAGCTCAGCCCTTGAACAGCCAAATCCATAACTTTACCACTATTCCTACAGAATATTTCCAGGATTTATTGTAGTCCATTTCCAGTCCTTGTTCATCAATCATATTCCAAATGAGACAATGCAGCCTGTATATGTGAAACCACACATGCTCCTGAAGCCCTTAGAGGTTGTGCAGGACCACACCTCACACCCAGGTTCCAAAGTAAATATGCTTGTCAGCCTGTTTCTTGCATGGTATGTCAAGCTTCATTTCTGCCTAACCATCTCTAGAGTCTACATTTTATATTGCACATTTGGGAAAACTTTGAACATAGAGATTGGACCTCAGTGAATGAGAGAAAAATTCTCTTGTAGCTGATCTTGTCGCACCTTTAATTCTCAGATTACAGTACACTGTTTCTCCTTTTATTACTTCTTAAAAAGACCACTGTAATACCCTCAAAGCTATAGTTTATGAGTTCAGCACCAATTCTTCAGTTTCAGGATACCACAATTACTGGAGATGCCACACTAGAGGAAAAGAAATGCATCGGTTACAAGCTTATTTTTCTCAGATTTTCAAGAGAATTTCTCCCATGAAAGGAGATTTTCAGGGGGAAATTTCCATGAGGGTTACTTTGGGGACGTATTTTATCTGTCTATAGACATTTCAGTTCACAAAGACTGGGACTGACAGATTAGATGTCTACTGTTCCTGATATCTACATGTTTGAAAAAGACAGGCAGGTGTCATTTGGACCCATTTTCTTTGATCATGGCCTATATGAGAGAAGGCAAGAAAGTCCTAGAGAGTAAAGATTGGAGAAAACTACCAGAATTACATCCATGACGTTTGATGTATTACATTCTCAGATCTATCTTCCCACATAAAATTAGGGATCAACATCCAAGCCAATCAGTGCCATATCCATTGGAGTTGCTATGCTTCATTCCAATAATAAACTGCTGATAGATACATGTCCTTAACTGAGTACAGCAAAGGGAAGCAGGCGTGATGCAGGTAAGATGGTCACAGCTGAATGTTTAGGAACCACTAAAGGGCCTCAGAAATCTTGGCATGGCCAAGACATCCTGTGGGCCAGGACACATGTACGTAACCAGAGCTCTCTGAGGGCACCCATAGCCCTCAGAGATCAAATAACTTAACATGTGGCTAAGAGCCATTGAAAGGCTTAGGTCTATGGTAAATTCAAACTTAATTAATCTCCATAAACTTTGTTTCTAATTCCTCACATCTTTATGGCAACTAATATCTAATTCTAGCCAAAACGCATCCTAAGTAAAAATTGCCTATCATGGGCACAAACATGTAAACTGGAAATAATTAACACAAATAACAGAGCAGCCATTAGCCATAGTCACATCTGCTGATGGATCATTCCTCACTACTTTTAAATATAGAAGTACTTGAGGGTTACAGGCAGGCTGTGCTCTGTCACCGCAGCTGTCGCATTTTGCCAGCACCACCTGACCCCTTCCTGGCTCCCCTTGACTGTCCTTTGGAAAAAAAGTGACAGATCAAAAGGGTGCAAAGCAGGGTACAGACAGCTTAGACACCTTTAGTGTTTTATGATTGATTGACATTGAGTTTCCTGGAGAAGAATCAGACTCATGCTTGGAGGAGAATCCTGCTGGTAACAGTAATATGGCATGCACACAACCTGGGCCTTTCTGGCCCAAGGTACTCTGAGAAAACACCATGCTTTTGAGCCAGAAGGGCCAGTTTGCAGTCCCATAGCTCTTATCAGGAAAATCTGAGCACAAAAGATGAAATGTTCTTGTCCCTTTGCACAAGGAATCTGCAGTCATCACAGCGGTATTTTACATGCCCTCCACTGGCAGAGGTAGCAGGACGATGGGTGTAAGACTGCGGTAGGCCAAACTACCCTTGCTCATCCAGACACATTATATTTCTTATGTAGCACATTAGATTCTCTCAGGGTAATTATGTCAGTGAAACTAAGCAAACACTTCATAGCAGAATGAACTCACCCAAGCAATCTATAAAGGATTAGGCAGTTGCCAGCAGATGAACATTTCTCACAGAATAATCATTCTGTTCCTAATCCTCAGCACTGCAGCTTAGGGAAAACCCACAAAACCTTCCAAAACTGAGTATGGGAGCTAAGCTTTGTAAATCTCCTGGATGCAAAAAACAAGGACTCAGCAGAGCTAGCAGCTATACAGCATATTTTGTGAGCCCTTCCCCAGTAACGTGGTCAACAGCCTGATGTCAGTCTCCCTTTCAAAGATACAAATATCACCTCCCTCCTTTTCTTTCTTTCCAAGACAATCTGCCTGCTACACAATCCAATTCCAAAGAGTTGTTCTTAAACAGTATTTAAAGTCTTCTAGTTTTATTTCAGATCTGAAGGATGCCCAGATGTATCTCATTTATTCACCCAAGAAAATAAATTGGCCTCTACCTACAACCCAAAGCTATTGTTGAGAGCCCATGATTTATTCTATTAATAACACTTTAACATACTTTTAATTAAATATAGGAATTGATAACAATGAGAAAGCAACAGAATGAGGACTACTGTACTTTTATCTGCTTAAAGCTATTGCAAGATGAAAATAAAATTCAGATAGTCTCTTCAGAAGAAGCAGGAACATTTACTATCAAAAATATTTTCTGAAGCTGCAGTGTCCAGATGCAAATGAGCTGTGTACGTATTTCATTCCTTACTAGGCTGGATACTTGTAATTATTTCACCTTACACTGACTTGATAGTAGACTGCTATCTTGAAGTAATCTGTTGGAGAATTCAGTGCCAATTTCTTCTTCTCTGCTGCAGTGTTGGAAAAATTTCCATCCTGACTATTTCAAAGGAAAATTGGATTGTAACTAAATACTTTCAAAAAAAAAAAAATTGTGAGGAAAGGGCTGTCTGCCTTGCAAAATGTCAGCTTCTAGAAAAAGCTCTTGTAATTTTCCAGGAAAATACTTTCCAAACAAGAAGTGATAAATATTCAGCATGTCATGCAATCTATATTTTTCTTCACGAAGGTTTGAAATTTCTTTGGGTTAAATACTTCAAGCTGTTCTGTTTCTGATCTTGGCCATTTTATGAACTTATATCATGCTCTGAAGGAATACCTAACAAGTTGTGTACTGAGGTAATTTTAAGGTGTCTGTGCAAGCCAGTGAAAGGGCATAAACACCTTTTACACAGCTGACCTGTAAAAAATTAGCATGTTACAAACTGCAGATGCATTTGGCAGCATGAACCTCGGTCAATATCAGAAGCTGGAGAGTGCCTAATGAGCTGTATGAGAGTAAGACTTGAGGGGGTATGTTAACTAACACAACATCAGCTATGACTCTGCAGTAGGGGCTGACAGGGATGAGCCTGTGGTTCTTGACCAGCTGACTGCTGCCCTGCTGACTGCTGCAGGCAGCTTCAGCAGCATTTCTGAGCCAGGGGTCAGTGTGCAAGGTAATGAACAGAGCAATGCAATGCTTGCACAGCTAATGCTCAGCGCCACTCTTTTTCTCCTTCCTATACTCACGGAGGATGTATGTACCCAACAGCCTGAAACTTCTGACATTCTCTTGAGCTTAATAGGCACTTCATTTCATCCTTGACAAGATAGCAAGAGACCTCAAGCAGAGTTTTAATTTCATCTTCTGCCTGCTGGCCACTTAGGACATTTAACCCTCCCGCATCTCCTAATGCAGAAGACTGAAGCAGATCACAGTAACCAAGAAAAATATTTCTTTTCAGGCAAACTGTATAAGACATCTCTTCATTCATATTTTCACTTTGTACAAAATGAAAGAAAAAAAAAGTGAGATTGAAAGACTTCAAAATTAAATAAAGTCAAAAAATATACAAATAGACTGGCAGATGACTGAGATCTGAAATACACTCAGATTCTTTGAACTTTGTTAAGCTTTGGCTCTGGCAATGCTGTTGAATTGGATAGAGCA
Organism: Odontophorus gujanensis; assembly: GCA_013399175.1. Lineage (NCBI taxonomy): Eukaryota > Metazoa > Chordata > Aves > Galliformes > Odontophoridae > Odontophorus > Odontophorus gujanensis. Next base: position 761,334 of record VXAB01008223.1, on the reverse strand, counting down.
TCCTATGAAGCAGGAAATTAAATGGAATTTCACTTAATTTTATTTTGTCATCTGCAGCAGATGCTCAGGTGTTCTGATACACAGATTCATAAGAATATGTTTTAAAAATGTGTACCATTATCACAGAAACTCATCACAGAGGTTTACTACTGACAGCGACAACTAAAGCTGGAAGTATGTATCTAAATGACAAGGATGAAAGCCAAAGGAACACAGTAACTAAATCATTCTCTCTTGATTAGTGAGATATGACTGCCACTCCTTCATTTCTTCCCAGTTTATCTCAGTATCATTTTATGTTCTTTTATCCTAGTCACTAGAAGACATCGTATTTCTTTCTGAAACTGTTTGCCCATTTTAATATACAGCTACAAAAATATCCATAAAGAAGAATGAAAAGGACAGGAGTTTCTTCAGAGATCATTTAACAAAATTTATAGTATTATGCTGTTAGTCAAAATAGGAGCAGTTTGACTCCAGAGACGACCCTATTCACTAGATTCAAGTGCTGGCACCAAAACATGGAAAGCATATCTATCCTACACGGTGCTATGATACTTACTTTATGATAGTTACATGTAAATGAGTTCCATGGTAAATGAATTTGGAGCATTTGTGTATATCTTTTTTATCTTCTGAAAGGGCATTTCAGTGCATTGTGCTCTGAAAATAAAAGTTAGGTTTTTTGATGTAAAACATACCAGAAAGGATGTCTTTTTTTCTTTTTATTTCCTTCTCCCACTATAAAACCACTTACAGCAAATTCTACTATCTGATCTTCCAGGAACAAGTGAGCACTGCTGGGAGTTCAGCATATCGCGGAGGAACATCAGACAAAACTGTTTATGCAGTCCTCAGAGGATCCTGACCACAAACAGTGATTGCAGGTTTCTTAGTTGTTTATTTTTGTTACTACTCAATACGTTACAGAAGATCACTTCAGAAAGACATCTTGGGTCATTCAAACCCTTCCTCTGCACTAATAGACCACTCCCTACACCATTCCCATTAACCCCTGTAATCTGGGTCTGCATGGTGCAGACATCCTCAGTGCATGGCTCTAATGGCACTTTCTGTCAACCCCACAGCAGTGGAAAGGGGTAGCACATGTCCTTTGTCACACCAAGTAGACTACAAGACCATCTTAGGAAAGCTGAGACCGTAAATGTAAACAAGACTGTTTGCTGCCACAGAGCTCTGTAGTTGCATACCATCACTGCCTAGCAAGCAATATGCAGTCCCTTACATCATCTGCCCACATCTGCTCTTCCCAAAATTCTCAACAGACAAGAAGAGTAGCTGCCTTTTCCAAGTCATAGAATCATAGAGTCATAGAATGGCCTGGGTTGAAAAGGATCTCAAAGATCATCTAGTTTCAACCCTCCTACTGTGGGCAGGGTTGCCAACCACTAGATCAGGTTGCCCAGAGAAATTATGATTTGATAATAGTTAATGCAAAGTAGCTGTGTGGAACTTGCTTATTTCATCTGCTGGCAAGATTAATAATACCCCAGATTTCCAGTTTTAACCATAAAATGTTGTGCTGATCAATATCTTCTTAGTACATAGGGCCATTGCTTAACATTTACTACGGACATTTTTCCTTCTATACAGCCAGAATCCTTCCTTTTACCTATTAAAGATCTCCACCTCTCATCTTCATACTAACAGACATGGCTTCTTTCTTCTTTGAAGGCTCCTTTGCACATTTGAAGTGCTTTCATATCACTAGTTTTCTCAGCTTTCCCAAATCTTCCAACCCAGACCACTCTGTTCAAGTCACTCTCTCTTGGACTGTTTTTCAGACCATGTATACAATTCACCAGTAATCCTGAATTCTAAAAACTGTCCACCACACTTCTTCCAGATGTCTGCAGTTTACTATCTGCATGCGAATTAAATATATATATTTTTAATAGTGTCATCAGTTGAGGAAGTGACTGATGTTTGAAAATCCGTGTAGGACATACTTTGAAATATTTTTCAATTTGACCATGAACTTTTGCGTTTACTTCTCCAGTTCTTTTTTCACATCATAGCAATTTCCTCAAGACAGATTTTGCCTAAGTTTTTTCAGAGAATGGGAAATGGCAGAGCTAACCAGACTACTAAGTCTGTTGATTATTTTCTCTATCTGAAAAGTCTGCTGTTCTTTGTGGAAAGAAATTTAGTTGATGTGACACGATCTTTTTTCCCCAAATCTATTCTGGCTGTCATTTAGCTATTTTCCAAGCATTCTGATTATTTCTTCTGTAACCATTGCAGACATTAAAGTTGAGCTGACTGGTCTGTAATTTTGTTTTGTTTTTCTTTACCACGTTTAAAGGCAAGTAATATGTTTGTCCTTTCTGGAATGTCATGCTTTCTGTATAAGTTTACAGAATAGTAGCTAATGGCTTTAATATTGTTTCTGTTTTTCTTGAGGTACTCTTGAACAATTTTCAAGCCTATTCAGTGTAAAGATGCTAACCTACCCAAACATTCAAATGCATTTTTTCACCAGTCTGCTCTTCTGTTCTTTCTGTCACTGGTGTTAATGACACCAATTAACCACCTAGTCAATGAACACTCAGTGCAAGGGCCAAAGCAGGCTGCAGACCAGTCTCTCTCCACCTTTCTATTATTTGTCGCTAGCAATAATAGTAATAATAATAAATATTGGTCTTCACCTTAATATTAATGTACTCATAAAACATTTTCTTGTTTCATTTTACACTTCTGCCATTTCTATCTTAGTTTCTACACTCTTGGTGCTGTGCATACAAGGTCTTCTTATTCTCACTAACAGACCGTCACATACAGCAAGCACATGAGTTAGTGAAGTTGTTTCCCCAACCTTCCTTTGCACAGACATGGCCCACATTTCTTTTTAAAGTTGCTAGCTCTCTTGAAATCTTTTTCCTTGAACTTCTTTCAGTAGGAAGGCAATGATCTAGCTTTTTTAAGACTGCCCACTTTCTTTATTCTTTTGTCTTCTGTCCTTTCTTTACAAAGAATCATGCCTTTTATATTTACATTATTGTTTAATTTTCCTCTATTATTCATTATCAAGTGTAATGACTTTTAATTACTTTAAGTTTCAGTGTTAAGAAATTGCTTTCAGCACTTTGTGAGAACTTTCTGTACAGTTAGGCTACATCTACAGCTCAGCTGATATCTCTGGTACTCCTACAACCTTCAGTCTCATTACACATTCCCTCAGAGGTAACCAGGAATGTCATACTTGCTGTTAGAGGCCCTCCGAGGGCTCAGGGTAGCCTATTTGATGTCACGGTAAGAACATGTGCATTATAGGAAGTTTTCTTATGCTTGAAAAAAAGGATCAAAGATACTCCATGTTTTCTCCCAGAACTATTTCAAAACTACTGATTTTAAATAAATTACAGTAAATTTACCCTCTCACTCAGCATGGAGGACTGTCTTGCCTAACTGGGTAGAAGCAATCTGCATATCCAGTGTCTTACTTCCCCAAGAAAAGTACCACTCTCGCTCCATCTGCTTAATCTCTTTCAAATGATCATCACAGGTGACCTTTGTATGAATTATTGTCTGATTCTTTTTATTGTTTGCAGAGACTTCCATTAGTTCATGTTTATGTTTTTGTCTCCTCTTTCTCCACATACTCTCAATCTCAAAGCAATAAATTTTCTTTCTTTTATCCGTCCAATTTTCCTGAGCCAGCTATACCCTTGTATATCAATATTGCAGCCGTGTGAGTTATTCTCTAGAGCCTCTATCACTCCAATTAAGTAATAATTTTAATTATGTGCTGAGATTTCCAAGCCTGCTCTTACTAGAAACACAATGCTGACCATGTGCATCAGTAAAAAGCCTTCTATTCAATTTTTCAGTATTTTAGCTTCTCTATTTTTATTACATTTTTGCATTGCCTTTGCCTGGACACTGATTTCTACACTACAAACTCATGGGTCATTTCTAGCCCCTCAAATATCACTGAATGGAAAAACAACATTGCAACTTCAGAAAAATTATGTTTTAAATAGAAGGTGGCATACTTTTTAAAGATGCACCAATCCAATGGCCTTTTTAGTATTTGCTATACATAACAGAACACAGACATATACAACAATCTGAGAATTTTGTTTATTCAAAATGAGTGTCTACTTTAATGCAGTAGCCAGTCAAAGTGTTAAATGCAGTTTCTTGAACAGGAAACCATACCACATTCAGAAGGGGGGTGGGGTGGGGAGGGAGAGGCTGATGCTCAGTCCGTTGAATTTCTTATTGATTTCCACAGTCCTATACTGATTTACACTATTAAACTGCTCATTCTAGGTTACTTCTGCTCTCTTCATGTTCAATTTCCAGGCACCAGACAAACATTTTAAGTCATAATGTGTTCCTTAAGCAGTAATCTCTTTGGTGTCCACTAGTGCCTGAATAGTAGATGATGTTGCAGGGTAGGACACTGGTACAATTCTCTTTTGCTACTTTTTGTTTAACTTCTGACTACACAAAAAATGTTTCCTGACAAAGGTATCCTCTCTGCACATTTTATTTTGAAATTTTAGCTGTAGGATTTTCCCTTGATATAAACCAGTACTATATCAAGAAAAACTCTGTAAGTAGTAGTTCCAAATGAAACATGGCAAAAAACAGTAAATGAACTGAACACCTTAAGCCAAATTCTGCTATCATTC